>WUAT03106653.1:0-12762 GCA_010015005.3 Ulmus americana | reverse complement strand
AAGGTTTTTGAAGTGGAAACTGATGCCTTTATGACCGGTATTGGTGTAGTCTTAACTAAAGAAGGTAGAGCTTTGGAATTTTTTAGTGAAAAGTTAAATGAAGCAAGGCAGAAATGGAATACTTATGAACAAGAATTGTATGCTATCATTAGGGCTCTATAGCATTGGGAGCATTATTTGATTCACAATAAGTTTGTTCTTCATTGTGATCACAAAGCCTTGAATTTTGTTAATTCCTAGAAGAATCTCAACAGAATGCATGCTAGGTGTTGTTCTTGCAGAAATAATTCACTTTTATTTTTTTAATAGAGAGATAGAGTTTAGAATAAGGCGGTAGATACTTAGACTAGAAGAAGTTGTTTGTTGACTACTCTTTAGACAGAGGTGATAGGCTTTGAAAATTTGAAGGGGCTTTATGTAGAGGATGAAGACGTCCGAGTTGATTAGCATAAATGTTCTAATAAAGAGATGGAAGGAGACTTCCATGTCCAGCAGGGTATCTCTTTAAAGGTAACCATCTGTGTATTCTTAGAACTTTACTCATAGACATAATTATTAAAGATATGCATGCTAAAGGTTTATCTACTCATAATGGTATAGATAAGACCATTGCAAATTTCAGCAACCTGTGGGAAAATTTTAAATTTTAGCATATATTCAAAAAAAAAAAAAATGGAATGAGTTTTCATGTCAGTTTAGCTTAAAACCCTTGCGAAAAGCCAGTTTCTATGACGGTTCTATGTTAAAACGATGCAAAAACTCACTTTCTGTGACGGTTAACCGTTGCGAAAAGTGACATTTTGCATCGGTTAACCGTCATGAAAACTGACCCTCGCTGTTTGTTTTTCACATTGCAGTTACTAAGATGGTATTTGAGCTCTCACGAAAAACTTTTCGCATGGGTTTTCAACCCATGCGAAATCCTTTTTTTGTAGTAGTAAACATGGGTTTTAGTGGTAAGTAAAAATTGTCACAAAAGACCTAAAAAAATACGTAAAAATTAGAAGCCGCAAATTTTTGATGTACTTTTTAAAGTCTTTAATAGCCAATTCGTAACTAGTAAGTAAAAAAATGCCACAAAAAAATATATATATATTTCGGCACAAAAAAAGGCAATTTTTAATAATATAAGTGTAAACTAATTTCAAAAAAGTGTCTTAATGCTGCCAATAAATCCTACAAAAGGGGTACTTTTTTTTTTCTAGAGTTTTCATTTTAATATAATAATACACAGTTTTCTTTACAAAATATCTTTGACAAATGTATTTGAGAGTATATGTATTAATAGTACTAGTTTTACGTTTACCTTGTTCTATGTCAATGAGAATTAATGGTGCTAGTTTTAGAAATCAAGTGGGAATATACTTGTCAGCTTATTTCCTGCTAATTGCAAATCACGAAGCTTTCCACATTGTGATAATTGGGATGGAATGCGTCCTCTAAGATTACAGTTCGCCAGATATAACCGCTCCAGATTAGGAAGAGTATGACACACATTGTTCGGGAACATCCCAGAGAAGTAATTGTTAGAAAGAGCCAATAGCTTCACGTGTGACATGTTAAAGATGAATGACGGAATAGTTCCTGTAAGAGTGTTGGCATATATTTGCAATGCCTCTAGTTCTATATTACCAATCTCTTTTGGAATTTCTGCAAAATCAACTCTACTAAGATAAAATAGTACAAAAACAAAATGAAATAGTAGTATTATAATTTCATTCATACTGACATTTTAATATATATATTTAAAATCATCAAATGTTTTAAATGAAACAAATCTGACATAATCTCTTAAAAATTATTCAGCATAATATTAATTCATATCTAAATATGTCTACATAAGAAACGTGTGTGTATAAATTTCAATGAAATGGGTATTGTACAATGATTTCAAAATCGTACGATTCAACTTGGTTTTATCCTTAAAAGATTCAAATCGCACCCTTGAATCTTTTTTTGTTCTACTCGTGTGTTTTACGACCTTGATGGTTCTGTTTCACAAGAATCGCATCTCGTGCAATTTGAAACTGTCTATTTCCTTCTAGTCTTGCACGAGGACACCCGAAGATGATGGTAGTAGTAGGCTCGTTAATGTCGCTGCAGGCTTAGAAAGAGAGCTTGAGAAGAGTTGCAGGTTTGGAAAAAGAGATAGAAAAAAGATTAAGAGATGGAGATTGGAGAGCAATTACAGAAAAGAATGAGGGCGATGAGGATGAAATCTTGTTGAGATATCCTTGTGGTTTTAAATTTGAATTCAAGAAAGAGGGAGATCCTTATTCTCTAAATTGCTCCTTCATTCAAATTCTCTCAATCTCATTCTCATAGTATCATTCGATTCCGAATCGAAATTCTCAATTAATATCTCCAATCTGTTTTGTTTCCACATATGAGCCTAGAAGTTTATTTTCTTTTCTTTTTCTATAACTCAGTCAACTTTTTCTCTTTTACACTCTTTGTTTATTTATTAAAGCAAAAAGAACTTTCTAGCTTCTACTTTAAAAAGATTCATTGTTTCAAAAATAAACTGTTCGGTTTCCAAGAATTTATTTTTGACAAAAAGGTCCTTAATTTATTCAATTTGTGTGTGATCCCTGAACTATTAAATTTATTGAATTTAATTATATTATTCTTGTTTTCATTTTTTTTCTTGTTTATATTATTAAATACCCATTATAATTATATTTTTTATATTATAAAAACTAGAATACATTTTTACGATTTACATTTTATAATTCTGATTTAAAATAATTGAATGAATCTTACGTTTCACGGTTCATTTTATTTTACGACAGATAATTTTTAAAAAATAATTTACGTTCCGTTTTACGAGTTGGCAACTTTGGTAATGTATATATTAAAAAATTAAAGGAATAATTTTATATGTGAATGGTCATGTCTACTTCACATACTAACAATTTTTATAAGTGGAAAGTTTAATGTATGCCCGAAAAAACAATTCAAGGTAATTAATAAAGGTTAAATGAAAGTGATACCTCCAGTCAAACGATTTTCAAATAGATGTAAGGCTTTTAACATTGTTGCATTCCCAATTTCTTTAGGTATAGTTCCTGCAAATTTGATAAGTCAATTAGTCAAAAAATAAACTATAACCATGTTCATAATTGGTAGACATTAAAGCCAGTGAATATTTTGTGTTTATGAACCTGAAAATTGATTGCCAGCCAAGGCAAGGTATTGAAGTTTTGGAAAAGAACACAACCATGAGGGAATTTCTCCTGTGAAGTCGTTGTATGCAAAGCTAATATACTTTAATCGGCGCAGATGAGTCAACTCAATGGGAAGGGAACTATGGAAACTATTGTTCCTAAAGTGTAATTGAGTTAGAAATGATAAGTTTCCGAGGTGTGGCGGGATACTCCCCGTTAGACCCAAATAAGAAACATTCAAAACTGTGACTCTGTGGTGGCGAAGACCGCAAGTAACACCAACCCAATTGCAAAGTGGGGTGGTAGTAGACCAGTTCGTGGCCAAGACGTTTTGAGGATCATGAGTGATGTGAGCTTTAAGAGCAAAAAGAGCTGATTGGTCTGTGGTGATGTTGGTGATAGCTAATAAAGGAGAGATGGTATGAATGAAAGTGAGTAGAAATAAGCGGAACAAGAACAAGTTCATCATCAAAGCAAGGAATTAGCTTCAAAAGGTGGTTGTATGTTTATTAGGAGAATGAGGTTTTGTGTTTCTAACATACATAAAGCTCATATATAAGATGAGAGCACTTTGATTTCTACAGTTTGGTCAAGCCTTGCTAATTATCTTGAGAAAACAAAAATTGAAATAATACAAATTGTCTCCAATGTCATCATTCATTCATCTGAATAAAGCAAACAACAGGTCAACAAAATCATCACTACAAAGAATTAATACCAGTCAACCACTAATCACGTCACAAGAAGAGGATTGGAGAGACCAAAATTTATGGATAGATAACTAATCACTAAATGAATTTTGTTCCTTGAATAATTACAAGGTTTCAAAAGCTAATGACTGATATTGTCAAATTCACTGCTAACGATTTGGTTGGGTGCTGCCAAACCTACTCAAAGTTTACTGCATATTTAGGACTTGGAAAAAATGAGAAATCCATTCAAACCCATTCAAAGATTACAGTTTGTCAAGTTAGAAAAAATGAGAAATCCTCTCTCTCAGATTGTCGTTTCTTTCCTCTCAATTCAGTTCCCTCCAACCTCAATATAATAACCAAGATCTATTTAATTACAACAACCATCTAAGAGAGCACAACTAGGTACAATATTCTAAGCTTCACGTACTGAATTGTTTTTATTTTGGGAAAATTTTCATACAGTGCTGTGTAGTTATCGAGATATTCCATTTGGAATTTATTTTTGGAGGGGTTCAGTTTGATACCTCAAATTTTTACTTAAATTTGTCCGGTATTACAAATTGTAGAGAAAGACCTTTTTGGTGAGGGACTGAGGTTCCAATTTAAAACCAATTGGTACTAAGTATAGTAACTCAATCCCTATATAAGGCTATAGTGTTTCCCATATATTCCTAATGTGAGACTATTTCTAATAGTTATGGTCTTTTCTATAGTTTGTATTGCCTATTCATTCCTAGTGTTCAATGAAATGCCATAGTGGAAATTTCTTTTCATAGATAGCAAAAATTTATTTTTCAAATTGAAAATCTAATATGAACATTAATTTTTTGTTCACCTCTTAGATAGCAAAAATCTAATTTTAAGGATAAGGGTCTATTAGGACAAGAGTGAAATTCAGATTAGATTTTAGTTGTTACCTTTTATTATAGATTATTGGGAGGGTGCTGAAATTGCAGTTGGAAACACATAATTGATAGGACAGAGAAACAGATTGCAAAGGTAAACAAAACCTTTGTGACTTTAATAAACCAGTATATTTGTATTCTTTAATCAATGTTGGTGAAAACTAAAGATTTTTTTTATATATTGTTAAGTTGTTTAATCTTCCTAATTCTGTAGGAACATGTACCAATGGTTTCAAGACATTAGACAAAAGAGACCTAGATTCTGCTAAAGTTGTAGATTTGGAAAACTTAAGTGAATGTTTGAAGGTGTAAGTTACATATTTCATCTAAGGGTTTAGTTAAGTTTAGACATATTGTTATTGTAGTGCCGGTTTAAGAGTGAAAAGGGTAAATAACCATCAACTAGAAACAAAGATGCACAAAAGATGGATAACTTGATTGCACCTTTATTTAACTAGTTCTTGTTATTCAACTTGTTCGTGGTGTGTGTTTTTGCCCAAAAGAATTTACGAGGAAGTAGTGGAGGATAATGATAAACTATGTAAATGGTCAAAATTTCAGCTTGCTCTTGGTGTTTTCTTTGGTGGAGGACATCTTATCCTCTAGCCTTCTAACTGTTGTTACTGCTAAAAGTTTCTTTTGTTTTGCATTTTCATCTTTATACACAGAGCTAAACTTGTTTTGGTGAGCCAAAAGGTCTGTATTTAAGTTTGACCAAAAATATTATTATTATTATTTTGCTTTCTGATCTTAGCATGAACTTATCAAATACTTGTAGAAATATTATTTGGCCCATTTGGCATAGGCTTTTTTGGTATTTGGTATTATAGTAGTGTATTTTAGTAGTTAGTATTTAAATAATGAATTTGCAAAATAATTGTTTGATGCAGTATTTAAATAGCTGTTCAGTGAATACTGATATTGCTGAATAGCTTTTTGGTTAAATCTATAGAGTTAGTATTTTAACAATGAAATAGGTGAATAGTTATTTGGTTCAGTATTTTGTAGATTTTTTTTTAAAATTAAATTTTGAATATTATTCATTTTTGATAGAAAACATAAAACTTCTCATTAAGAAAAAAGTCTAAGTGTACAAAGGCACTCAAATACAATCATAAGCCCTAGTCCATACAAGTCGTGGCCGTTGATATTGAAATTAATGACGTACAACCAGAAAATTTGTCCAAGATCACCATCTAAATCTATTTGGTCCGGCATTGCCACAAGTAGCTGTAGAGATCTTGAGTTTTCTGGATCCTGTCATCCATTTGGATAAAACACTACCATGATAAACCTAGATCTATACAGAAAATCTACTACCATGGATAAAGATCCAAGTAAAAAACTTACCACATACAAGGTGGAATTATTACAATAACACAATAAACACACAAATCATGCACCAAATCCACAAAAATAAAAACAAAACACAAATAAGTAAAACATGAGGTTGTAGAAACTTCATCTAATCTAGCCACTGCTGCTCGCAGAAACCTCCAGGTGCTAAGAACCATCCCCCAAACCATTAACCGGCTAGAACACATCATAAAGAACCTCCCACCCAACTTAATCCCTTAGACTGAAACCCAAAGATCTAGAGATCTCCACCTGCCATACCCCAGTAGATCCAAGCCCTTCCTTTTCCTCCTGGCCACCCTAGTTCTAGCAAAAAAATATGCATTGGCTCTACCCCTTATGGCAACCATAGATCCGGCGAGCCCAACATATATGGCATTATGCTCCCCTCTCGCAAGCTCTATGCCCCACCTCCTCACACCCCTCTGAAACCCCCAAGTACTTGTGATTCCCCGGGCCAAAACGATAGCCACAACACCAGAGTGCCTTGGCTACGTCTTGGTCGGTAGCGACGATCCCCCTTCTCATCTTAGAACCTAAAAAACTCTCACAATTCTAGAGAGACTGCATAGTCTCTCTCTCTAGAATATTCTCTAGTTTTGAACATTATTCATTAATCTTTATACACATGTGTCTACATATATATATATATATATTAAACATTATTCATTAACTCTATTTTCCAATCAATTAAATAACATTTAACATTATATCAATTAGTTCATTTAACCATTTATTTACTTTATTTAATTTCCTTATTTTTTATTATTACTTCTTTTATTTTCTTTTTATCAAATTAGCTTTTAACATTAAAAAATTCATTTATCCACTTTTATTTTTTTATCAAGTGTATATACATATATATATATTACTTATTTTATTTTATACTTTTATTTTATTTGTTTCATTTAAAACTTTTAACTCAAGGTATATATATATATATACAAAAAAAAAAAAAATTAAGCACAAACAACGCGTTTAGAGAATAGCGTCATCAACATCATCTTCATCTTCTTTATCTCTTCGTTCGAGCTCGCAGGTCTATTGTTGGGAACCCTTCATCATTGATCCACTCCACCACCTTAATACTATGACTGACATCACTGGAATTGCAATGAAGTTCACATGAACCATCTTGGGGAGAGCTTCTTTGAAACCATCGTTGGAACTTACGGGGAGCTAACTTCGTGTTGCAGGCCACCGGCTCTATTGGCTCCACCAGCTCCACCATCACCATCCATCAAAGGAGCCGTCATTTGTGAGGTCATCAGACACTTACTAGGTGAGAAGAGCTGTAGGTTTGTGGGTGAAGGAGGTGGGTCGACTGGTGACGTGGGTGAAGGAGGTGGGTTGCTTGGTGTTGAAGGGGAGCAAGAGTCGGTGGGGAAGGAGGTGAGTGTGTTGTGTTAAGAAGAAGAAAAGAGAAACCGGAAAACAAAATTTTGATCCCACTTTGAAAACCCATCAGAAAACTACTAATGTGGATATTTGGTTTTTTTAGGCATTTCAGTTTTCAAATGGGTTTTTGGTATTATAATACGTGGGCACAAAATACCACACCAAACATGTATTTGTGCCCAGTTAGTATTATAATACCATAACTTGGCCTAAAAATACTGCAAAGAACAGAGCCATTATTTTCTCTCAAGTAGTCATCATATTTGATATCTAGTTGTTATAATAGTCACATATGATGTTTGGCTGGCTTACTCGTGAAAGTTTAAAGTCTTCTTGCACTAAAATTTTCTCATATAAGTAAATATGTTATACTGTTATTCATCAACATGCTCCATGGGGATTTTAATAACTAGTATGATTCAGAACTCATGTTATCATGGTGTTGCTATTCTTTAGTCTAACATTATGTTTTGGTGTCTAAAACTATTTTTGATATTATGGTTTGGTCATTTTAGGTGTTAAGTGTGTAACATCTTTATAGGAAAAAAAATCCCTAATAACCTTTCTACCGCGATAGTAGGTCATTTGGCTCTCCACTTCGGCACAATTAGCTCTACTCCTTGGCCTATTAGGCTCAATGCCTTGGCCCAGTCACATTAGGCTCAACACCTTGGTCCATTTGGCTTTATGCTGTGGCCTAGCCACAATTGGCCAATGCTAACATCTAGCTCATTCTATATTCAGTAGAGCCATCACAATGGCTATTAAGTTTTATTAATCCTTAAGGGATTTTTTTGACTATTCAACTTGTAAAGCCCATTTTTAAACCTTTTAATGAGTAATGGATTAATCATCCAGCTTTAACTCCCTTTAACACGCGTAACAGATGTAATGTCCTGCTAAATCAATAGGAGTAACGGTCAACATTTACCCCCCATTCACCTATAAATACCAAGGTTGACCCTTCTATTTATCTCCCAATATCTCATATTGCTATAGCACTCTAACATTTCTCTCACACTCCTCCTTGTTGGTACTAATGAATTCTCCATACACCACTGTCATAAAGCCACATTCTGGCTCCTTTACGAAGTCTTTTGCAGATCCCAACCGCCGTAGAACCACGTTCTGACCATTCTACGGCACCCTACCATGCTGCGAATTCCACAGTTATAGTGATATCTTTCCTTACCCCCTTTTCCTCTTTTGCTCTTTGTTTTCCTACATAATTTGCTAACTTGACCATCGGAGTTCCTTTGGCCGACACCACCCTAGTGTCAAGGATGTCACGTTTATTTTTCTCTCTGTTTATAGGTTTATTAGGTTTCTAGTGGCCTCATATCCTCGATTTTCATACTATATATTTGTATCGTCTATAGTTTGGCGCCTACCGTGGGGCCCTAACAATTTCTCTACTAAAGACAACCTTATCACATGGCAGAGAACAAAGCTCCATCAAACGATATCAGGGCCCAAATTGCCACGCTCACGGCTCAAGTGCAAGAGAATGCAAATAGATTCATGACGTTGGAGTATCAGAACACCACTCTATGATTTGAGAATTGGACCCCCCATGAGTAGGTCTAATGACTTTCAGCTCTCGAGTCCATGCCTTAGCAGTTGTATGAGTCCAAGTTCCGAGTCTTAGTTCCTCCGATGCAACTGCTAGTGACTCCTAAGCCTGGTAGCTCATCGACTCTGCTGCCGTCTTATCAATCAACCATCACCAGCAGTTCCACATCCGCACTTGTTAGCTCCATGGTGGATCTTTTTGGACCTCAAGGCAGATTAACGGGGTTCTTTAACTTTCATCCTATGATGAACCTGTTTTTCCATTCAACCCCACTTCCACCATTCCCTTCAGTGCCACCATTTGACTACTGATCGCCTATCTACTTGTCGTTCCAGTTGACAGTCGGACCATATTATCAATTAGTCCCAACATCAGTACCTACAACTTGGCTCTACATCCTGCATTGTGTTCAGACCCCATGCCTCATGCAACAACCAATGCCAGCCTCTACTTATCCACTGGGACTTCCCTGGAATAAGCAATGGTGAAAAGGTTGGTAGAGATGGAAGCAATGATCCAACGGATCCCTGGGGTCCCAACTCCACTTAAGAAAAGTCTATTGCATAGCTTCGTCGACTCACTATTCATTGACACCATTTCCCTCGTGAGATGCCTAAGAAGTTTACCTTCCTAAACATGAAGCTCTATGATGACACCTCTGACCCAAAAGATCATATTATATCTTACAAGCAATGGATGTTCATTGCTGTCATACCTCGCGAGCTCCTGGAGGCTTGCATGTGCAAGAGTTTTGGGTCCAGCCTCATAGGACTAGTTCTCCAATGGTACACTAACCTGCTAAACAACTCCATTGTTTCCTTTGCTTAGCTAACAAACACCTTTGTGGAGCAGTTTGCTAGCAGTAAGAAGTTTGAGAAGTTCTCAAGAGACCTCTACAGGGTCTAGCAATGCCTTGGAGAGCCACTCCGAGATTACTTCAGCTGCTTCAATTGTAAGAAGGTTTCCATCCCATTCTGCAACCAAGAGACAGCTATTGACACCTTCTAAGAAGACCTTCTCCCTGATGATGACCTCTACAAAGAGCTCACCAAGTTCAACTACACGACAATGGAAGACGTCCTTGCTCGTGCCTGGGTAGAGATCAGATGGGAAGAAGATAAGTAATACCATGGCCGTCGATCATCATACAATAACCCGAGCGATGAACGATGCCCTAGGTGACTTGATGGACGAGCTAACACTCATCCCATCGAGGAGAGCTCCAGCCCATGACAACTGGTCCACTCATCATGCCACCAACTAGGCTGACCAAGCACTCTACAGCCCTAGCTGAGCATGCTCGTATACCTGAGTACAACCTCTACACTGAGTCCATGGATTGTTTAGCTGTTATGAAGGGAATAGGCAACACTATCAGATCACCCATTAAGCAGAAGAACATTGGCAAGAAGCAAGATACTACCAAGTGGTATGAGTTCCATAGTGATCACGGACATGACACCCCTGATTGTATCGTTCTACACCTTAAAGTTGCAGAGCTACTCAAGAAGGGTCATTTCCATGACTTGCTGATCGATAAGGGGAATAACACTCTTGCTCTACTAGATAGTCGAGTAGCTAAGGAACTCGTATAAACAATTCTAGAGTAGACCATCAACATCATCACTGGTGGGTCAAAAGTCAATAGGATTAGCTACTTTGTTGCTAGGCAACATGCTAGAGCCGCGGTCAACTCGGAGACTCACACATCCTAACCTCCATTCGATGATTCGACTGGCTAGACCATCAACTTCGTTAATAACGAGGCCAATTGGCTCATTAACCCTTACCATAATACTCTTGTCATTTCTTTATTGATTTCTGATTGTAGAATTAAGAGAGTTTTAATAGATAATGGTTCTTTCACTAATGTATTATTCTTGAATGCTTTCAGGGAAATGAAGATTGATGAGTCTAACATTCATCACTGATCCACCCTCCTTATTGGGTTTAGTGGAGAGTAGAAGTACACCATTGGGGAGATCACTCTTCCAATCTATGCTGGTGGGGTGAACCTTAACATAATCTTCATGGTCTTCGACAGCCCTTCAGCCTACAACATCATACTTGGGTGACTATGGATCCATATCATGAGGGTAGTCCCATCCACCTTTCACCAAGTCATCAGGTTCCCTACTAAGTGGGGAGAGAAGGAGATTAGAAGTAAGCAGGGAACATCACGTGACTACTACCGCAACACTATAAAGGCCAAGCCTTCCACCTTATAGCAATTACAATCCGAGCCGGCAGCCCAAATGGATCCAGACTAGCCTAGCATAGAGGAACTCAACGAAGTCCAAATCTACGCTAACTTGCCAGATCACAAGGTTCAGATTAGAAGTCAGTTGAGGCCAGACCTCTGTGAGAAGCTCATTGACTTCCTCAAGCAGTAACATGGCTGCTTCGCTTGGTCGCACCGACATGACGGGGATCGATCTTGAGGTGATGGTCCACCAACTCTAGGTAAACCCAGACTACCCACCAGTAAAGCAGAAGAGACGGAGTTTTACTCCCGAATGCAACCGAGTCATCAACGAGGAAGTGCAGAAGTTAATCAACATCGAGTCGGTCCACGAAGTCCACTAGCTCAAATGGCTCGCCAACATGGTTGTAGTCTGGAAGAAGAATGGGAAGTGGTGAGTCTACATCGACTTTATAGATCTCAATAAGGCATGCCCGAAGGACTCCTTCCTTCTACCACACATTGACATGTTAGTTAACACTATGGCTGGTATCGAGTTGTTCAATTTCATGGACACATTCTCAGGCTACAATGAAATCCTGATGGATCTAGATGACTAAGATTAGACTGCCTTCATCACCGAGAGAGGCATCTTCTGCTAAAAAGTCAACCCCTTCGGGCTGAATAATGCCAGAATAACCTACTAGTAGCTAGTCAACAAAATGTTCACAGAGTTGCTAGGCGACACAATAGAAGTCTACATCGATGACATGCTGGTGAAGTCGTTCATTGTTGAGCAGCACTTTGACCATTTCCATCAGGCCTTCGACATTCTAAAAAGGTACAACATGAAACTTAATCCTACTAAGTATTTGTTTGGTGTATCCTGAGGCAAGTTCCTAGGCTACATGGTGACCCAACAGGGTATTGAAGCCAACCCTGACTAGATCTAGTTGGTGATGGACATCCCATCACCAACTTGCATTAAAGAAGTCCAATGCCTAGCTAGAAGAGTAGCTGTTCTTAGCCGGTTCATTTATAGATCCTCGGAGAAATGTTAAATTTTCTTCACCATTTTGTGCAAGACCAAGGACTTTGAATAGACTCTGGCCTGCGAAGAGGTGCTGTAGCAGCTTAAGAAGTACCTGACTTCACCACGATTGAGTTCCAAGCCTAAGGAGATGGAGATTAGCTATACATCTACCAAGTAGTTAGCGTTGTGCTAATTTGTGAGGAAGATGGCAAGCAGCTGCCAATCTACTATGTTAGCTAGTCATTGCTCGAGGTCAAGATGCACCATAGCCAGCTTGAGAAGCTCACTTTAGCCTTGGTCACGTCAGCCTGTAAGCTTAGGCTATACTTCCAGTGCTATCCAACCGTCGTTCTCACTACTTTCCCACTTAAAAATATCCTGCACAAATCGAAGCTGTTTGGTTGACTCACAAAGTGGGTAGTGGAACTAAGTGAGTACAATATCACCTTCCAC
>WUAT03106543.1:0-12763 GCA_010015005.3 Ulmus americana | reverse complement strand
AAGTATGTTACTCGCCGCGATGAGGAAGGGCCGAAATTTCAATACAAAAACCAGGGAAAAACTCGCTGGAGCAATAATGTTCCTTGTCCCATATGATTTCCAGGACAAAACTCGTTGTGGCGGGAGTGATGCTCGCCGCGGCAAGTCAACGTAATTTCAGTTTTTAAATTTATTCTATCTTATTTGTAATTCTGAATCAAAGCCTGTAAATAGTAAGTTTTATTTTTAGAATACCCTTAAAAACCCTAGAAGTGTAAATAGGATTTATTATTGTGTTTAGAGGAGTAGACAGTACGTGAAAAAGAAGAGAAGAAAATTTGAAGGTGAAGGAACTCTATTGTTGCTACTGAAGCTTTTAAGGATTACAAAAACCAATAAGTTTTCTTCATTTCTTTCTCTTGTTTATTTAATGAATACTCTAATGTTTTGTTTAGATATTATGAGTAGCTAAATTCTTTTGCAATTAAGGGTTGTTCTAACCCTAAACATGGTTTCAACTGATTTATTTTAGATTTAATTCTTTCATCTATTATTCTTTATGAATATGTGAATGATTTACTGTTTGATTATTATAACATGTTTAATTAATTGATTAAAGTGATCAACTGAGAGATTGATGAATTACTTAATATTAATTAGGAATTATTAGTACGTAATTGCTTTTAATTTTTAATCGTCAGTAACAATTTGTAATGGATTTACAAAATAGATCAAACACTTAGATTAAAATGCCATAACTTATACAGTTGTTTGTCTAGTCTAGTCGTTATTTTTTAGAATGATCATGCTTTCATTGTATTAAATTTAATAAACGTATCTCTAGGTTGTCCAATGAATAGGGTTGGTTAATAAACGTACATTTAATCAACTAATCCATAAGAATAAGTAAAGGATAATCAGTTCTTGATATCCTTAAAATTAGAATAATTAGAGTTAGAGTTAAAGAATGAATTGATTAAAATCTATGTCTAGTGGTGATGAACAACCCTCAATTACGTTTTTCTCATTATTAATATCCTTTGTTGAAATTGTTTTTGCATTATTTAAAATTGTTTTTCACAACCTAAAAACCCCCCCTTTTTACTTAAGTAAGTTTTTAAATTAGCTTAGATTTAATTCTTTGCGGGAAAGACTCTTGCTTCGTACTATACTATTTTCTACGACACTTGTAGGTATAAGTAAGGTTAAATTGCTTGTTGCTTTTGAATTGCATCAATTTTTGGCGCCGTGTCGCTGGGGATTTTATCTAATTTAATTGATTATATACTTTTTGTTACTTTTCATTTCAGTTTTGTTTTGTTTTGTTTTTATTTCTATAGGTGTTTTGGTGAATGACCTCCAATCATGGAAGTAGATCGCACACTCCGAGTAATCCAAACTACAATTTGAGGTCTTAACCACTATTCGCACCTATTCCACCTCTTCTTTATGCTTATTACTAACGATTAGTGAACAAAAGAGATTTTGATCAAGTGGTAAACACTCATCTTCTACCAAACGAGTCTTCTGACGACTCCAATCACGAGGAGATGGCTCAAATTTGCATTCTTAAGGAGATGACTGCTTTGGATCTAGAGTTGTGCATCCAATATCCTCATAGAGAAGATGCATTTGAGCTCAAGTCGGGTATGATCCATCTTTTACCTAGCTTTCATGGTTTTTCAGGGGAGGATCTGAATAAACATCTCAAGGAATTCCATGTGGTTTGCTTAAGTATGAAACCAAGTGGTATTTCAAAAGAGAAAGTTAAGTTGAGGGCTTTTTCACTCTCTTTGAAGGACTTAGCTAAAGATTGGCTTTATTATCTACCATCCAGGTCCATAAACACTTGGAATGAGATGAAAAGGCTTTACTTAGAGAAGTACTTTCAGGCATCTAAGGCCACTATCATTCGTAAAGAGATTTGTGGGATTCGGAAAATGAATGGGGAATCACTATATGAATATTGGGAGAGATTCAAGAAGCTATGTGCAAGCTACAACCACCACCAAATCAGCAAGCAACTCTTGCTCCAATAATTTTATGAGGGGCTAGCACCGATGGAATAGAATATGATCGATGGAGTGAGTGGAAGAGCTATGGTAAACAAGACACTGAAAGCCACTAGAGCTTTAATCTGTAACATTGCTGCCAACTCCCAACAATTTAGGAACCGTTCCGCAACTCCAATGAAGGTCAATGAGGTAACCACCCCTTCTAATCTTGACCAAAAGATCACCTATCTCACTGCAATTGTCAAACAATTAGTAGTCAATCAAGTGATAACTTGCAGCGTTTGCTCCATAATAGGCCATCCATCTGATCTATGCCCAGCCGTACAAACTGGTAACTTAGAGCAAGAAAATGCTATGGGCGGATTCCAATCCAATTATGGCTATGCTGGAAATCACAATGTTGCAGCAAATAACTCATCAGGATTCAACAATCAAAGGGTGCAACAAAATTTTCAGCAAAGGCAATTCAATCCTTCCTAAGCTCAAGGTAAGTCTCTTGAAGATTTAGTTGTTGCTTTGACCACTAGCAACATTCAATTTCAGAATGATACCAAGGCACAACTAAAGAATCTTGAGAACCAGTTTAGTTAATTGGCTACAACGGTGGGGAGATTAAAAGCACAAGGGTTGGGCAAATTGCCATCCCAAACCATGGTGAATCCCAAGCAAAATGTAAGTGCTATTTCTCTAAGAAGCGGTAAGCAACTTGAGGAAACACCACAACCAACACAAGGATTTAAGCTTGGAGAAGGATGAGGCCACCAATTCAAGAGAAGAAATTCCACCACCCAAGTTAATCTCTAAACCCTCCATTCCTACTAACATTTCTTTTTTACCCTTTCATAGTAGGTTTGTTAACTCGAATAAGGAGAAGATTGAGAAAGGATGTATGATATGTTCCAAAAGGTGCATGTCAACATCCCACTTTAGATTCCATAAAACAAGTGCCTCGTTATGCTAAGTTCCTCAAGGAATTATGCACTAACAAAAGGAAGCTAAAGGGGAATGAGATAGTGAGTGTGGGAGAGAATGTTTTGATAGTCCTCCAACGAAAACTTCCACCCAAGTACAAGGATCCGGGATGTTTCACCATTACATGTATAATCAATAAAATTCATTTTAATAAGGTTATGTTAGATTTAAGAGCTTTAATTAATGCTATGCCTTCATACATTTATGATTCTCTTAATTTGGGTCCTTTTAAAGAAACCAATGTAGTTATAGAACTTGTCGATCGTACTAATGTTTATCCGAAAGGAGTTTTGGATGATGTCTTAGTGCAAGTGGATGATTTGATTTTTTCAGTGGATTTCTACATCCTTGACATGCAAGATGGGTGCTCAAACTTATTAACACCATTGCTCTTGGGAAAAATGTTTATGAAGATGGCAAGAACTAGAATAGATGTACATGAGGGCACGTTATCAATGGATTTTGATGGTCGGGTTATTAGTTATTGGATAGATTCCATGGAGGAGAGTTCTAGGGAGAAAGCGCAGCCATCCATAGTATGTGGTGTCCGTGACAAACCTCCCGATGGAAAAGCTCAAAAACTTGATTCTGAATGTAAAAAGTGAGCATTCGTAATTCATCAAGAAGTATGACTTGACTACTCTCATCCTCACTTTCTACCAAAGGAGTTGTGTTCTTGTGAGTCTATACTGTTAATAGTGATATAGTCCTTACCGGGTGCTGTGCTAGAGCTTTATCATTCAGTGAAAGGAAGTTTCAAGGTGGATGGTCAGCAGGTGAAACGTGCTAAATTCATGTTGAAGTCAGGTTGAAGAATGAAGGAAGGAGTCATGCTGAGGACATCAAAAACCAAGCGCTTGATGGGAGGTAACCCATTGTTCAATGATTTTTAATTTTTAATATTTGTTTTTGGATACTTTTGAACTTAATTTACTTTTTGTTTTTGTTTCTTTAATTTAGGTTTTGAATTAATTTTATGTTTTTAACTTTAGTTTTGTTTTATTTTACTTGTGATTTTTGAGTCTGTAGGAGGTTCCAACAGATCTGTTTTCAGATCCTGTTTCTTTGCATATTTTGACCAAGTTTAAGTCCGAATCTAGAAAAGTGGTAAACTGACCGATTCAAGACTTTTGAGTTATATTTATGTTTCCACAAGAATAAGGTCGTTTAGACATCTAAAGCTCTAGTTATGGTGAAAATACTGAAAGCTGCTCCAAGAATCCGAATGCGAGAAATTCAGGGCAGTATCCTCTTACCCTCTCACTTTCATTTTATGGTTTTACACTGAGGACAATGTAAAATTTAGGTTGGGGTTGGGGAATATCCTTGAATTAATTAGTGTCATTTTTTTTTAATTAATTGAAAAATCTATAAAATTTGAAAACATTTCCAAGATTTTCACCAAAAAAATTAGGATTTGTTTTATTTTTGTGTTAGTTTGTGGGTTTATTTGCATATCAATGATAATATTATGATTGAGTTAGCATATAACTTTTAGAATAAGTTAAATTTTGCTTCGGTTTGAGGATAGTTTTAAATGTTGATTTCATTTAGTTAAGACTCTCTTGATATGTGGTAAGATTGTATGATTAGTCTAGATGCTTAGAGACATTTTATGTGTGAATTTTTCATGGATATTTTTGAAGTCTCAATAAGATCCAGAACTCACTTGATAATTACTTGAGGTGAAATCCTAGAATACACATTACTTATAATAAGATGTAGGCCATATTTGGTCTGTACGTTTGAGCCTTTTTCAAGCCTACCTTTATTATGATTATACTAGTTACCTCTTTGAATCGATTTTATATTTTATAATTAGCCTTGTTTTTCTTTTTTGAGCCTAAAAACATTTTTTTCCTACCCTTTATTACTAAGAGAACTTAATAAAAATGAAACTTATGTTGATGAGCACTTAGTAAAGAAAAAATGTTGGAAATTATGTTTAAATATTATCACACCCGAAATATTGTAAAATATAGGTTGGGGGCTGTGGAAAAAAAAAGTGGAAAATAAAAGAAAAGGAAAGAAAGAAAAGGATAAAGAAAAAAAGAGAAGAATATGTGCTTATATTGAAAAGAAAAAAAAAATTTAATTGAAGCAATGAAAATATTGCTATTTGTGAAAGAGAAATGTTCAATGATGGTTAAAAAGAATGTTGGGTTTATTTGCTATTTATTTAATGCTTAAATGGTTGTATTTAAATCAAGAGAGACTAAGTTCTTTTATTTGCTTTAAATCCTTCATATTCTTTCATTACCTTAGCCTAATGTTATTACAAGCCTAATAAAGACCTATTGATCCGAGGTGGTGTGTCCTTTCTACATTAGTGGAAAGTGGTTTGAAAAGTGAACCTATGGAGTTTGATTCGTGATAGATTATCACACACTTGTATATATTTTTAGATACTTAAATTTTGTTCGTGAATAATTGTGCATAAAATTATCCAGGTATTGTGATTAATGGTTTGTGGCTTGTTGAATGTTTAAGAGTTGAAAACGAATGTGAGATTGATGTTTGATTTGTCTTTGGGCTTAGGTGACATTTAATTATTCTATGTGTGTTGTGTTATGTGCAATTTTTGAGACTTAAGTTGAATGAACTCATAGATTATTGCTAACATTGTTTTTGTCTTTGTTTTGAGTCTAGTTTAAGTAGATGTTAAGTTGTGAGTAGCATTATTGGAAACTCTTACGAGACTATAACTCGTCCATCTAGGGCCACCTAGGGGTTTAAAGGCTTGTTGCATAATGTAAATGTAACTATGACAATTTACGGAAAAGATCTAGATTAAGATAGATTAAGAGTAGATTTTATTTTCTTTTGTTTGTTTTTTATTTTTAGTTAGAATATGTTTTTAGTTTGCTTATTTTACTAGAGACTAGTAAAGAGCTAGTTGGGGGTTTTGATAAGTGCAAGAAATTGCACTTATTTGGTGATTTAAAGATCAATATTTGTGTGAGATTAGAGTTTATTTTGTTATTTTATTCCACAAGTGTCATTTCACGGGTATTTTTTATTTTAGTGTGATTTCAGGTGTTTGAACATAATTTTGGAGACTTATGAAATGTTTGGGATAGCTCGGAATGAGGGGGATCGGGTTGGAACTTAAATATTTTGAAGTGGATAATTCAAATGCTCGCCACGCGCGAGGAAGGCCGAAAAACTTCAATACATAAACCAGCAAGAAACTGAAAAACTTCAATACAGAAACCAGCAAGAAACTTACCGCGGTGAGATTGAGGTTCACTGTGGCAAGCCAAGATAGCCAAGTTCCATATTAAAACCAGGGAGAAACTTGCTGCGACGAGCTGATGATATCCCGTCTCATAGTATTTCCAGTACGAAAATCGCTACGGTGAGATTACGAAATTCTAGTTTTTAAAATTGTTCTTTCTTTTTTTTTTAATTCCGATTGAAAGCCTGAAAATCTGAGGTTTTATTCCAAAAATACCCTTAGTGCCCTAGGAGTATAAATAAATTCTATTAGGGTGTTTTGAAGATTAGATATTATGGGAGATTGAAGAAGAAGAGACTTGAAGGTGAAAAACTCAATTGTTGCAGCTAAAACTTCCAAGGATTGCAGAACCAATAAGCTTTCTTCGACTCTTTCTTTTGTTTTGTTTAATGTATATTGTAGTATTTGATTTAGATATTATGTGTGGCTAAACTTTTTTTTGTAATTGAGGGCGCAATTCTAAGCCCTAGATATAGTTTTAATAAATTCATTCTACACTTAATTCTATCATCTATTATTCTTCATGGAGATGTGTATGATCTACTGCTTTATTTATATAGTTTGTTTATTTAATTGATTAGAATGCATGCTAAGAGATTAGTAAACTGCTTAATGTTAATTAGAAATTAATAGTACGTAGTAACTTTTAGTTTCTAATCCTTAGTAATGATTTGTGATGGATTTGCAAAATAGATTAAACACCTACATTAAAAGGCCATAACCTATATAGTATTTTGTTTAATTTAGTCTAGTCATTACTTCTTAGAATGATCATACTTTCATTACATTAAATCGAATAAACATACCTCTAGGTTGTCCAATGAATATGGTTGGTTAATAATCATACATTTAATCAACTAATCCGTAATAAGAAGTAGAGGAAAATCAGTCCTTAATACTTTTAAAATTAGTGTTTCTATATAGAATAATTAGAGTTAGAGTTAAAGAATAAATTAATTAAAATCAATGTCTAGTGGTGATGACCAACCTTCAATTACGTTTTTCTTATTATTAATATATTTTGTTTAAATTGTTTTTGCATTATTTAAAATTGTTTTCCCAACCTAAAAAACTCCCTTTTTGCTTAAGTGGATTTTTAAATTAGTTTAAATTTAATTTTCTACAGGAAAAACTTTGCTTTATATTATATTATTTTTTACAGCACTTGTAAGCATAAATAAAATTAAATTGCTTGTTGCTTTTGAATTGCATCCAAAAGCCCTATATCTGTTTAAACCTAAACATGAGAGTACCATACGTAAAAGCCCTATATCTATTAATTTGGCATCTTTTGAAAACTAATTGTGTAGGGAAAGACCAAGACAAAGAGCAAAGAGAGAGAAAAGAATGATATATTTTCTAAAATAGTTATTAGTAATACGTACTTTGACCACAATGTTTTATTTAGTTTTCAAGATTTTGTATGAACTTGGAACCAATGAAAGTTTTTTTAAAATAAATAATTTTAAAGGACAGAATATGACGTTTGTCCAGCATATATATAGGGTACCATAGAGAACCTAAAATATTATCATCAATGGGTATTTTTTTAGCCAAGTCTCTATCATAGTGATCGGGTTCAGATTTGTTATAAATTTATTAGAAAATTTGTTTTGTTATGGTAAAATATTACCAAGTACCGACTAGGATATTAAGCAGATTTGTAAATCTCACATCGGCTGGAGCTTCAAGTTAAATTGTTTCTTCGTTTTGTTGTTTTGCTACCTTACTGTATCTACTATTTTCATTGTTTAATTTTTCTTTTTGTTGTGCGTGTGCATTTTCAAATATGTTGGGTGTTTAAAAAGATTCTTGAACTTAAATGCATACAAATAAAACAGTTAGAAGCATTTAATGTTAATTAATTAAAAATTAATTCAAGTTTTTTCTCAGTTTTTAATGGATTATTTTATATATGATTATTATTTTTTCTGTGAATTATTATTATTATTTTGGGTATAATACTATTACATATGCATAGGCACATGCACGTTAGAGAAGACCTTGTTACTTTCACTTAGTTGTCTCATTGCTTGACATATCCTGCTAGCGAGGACAAGAAATAGGACAACTATTTAATTATATTACGATTTGACATTAATTTATATACCCTTCAGCAACAAAAA
This sequence comes from Ulmus americana, assembly GCA_010015005.3. Classification (NCBI taxonomy): domain Eukaryota; kingdom Viridiplantae; phylum Streptophyta; class Magnoliopsida; order Rosales; family Ulmaceae; genus Ulmus; species Ulmus americana. Next base: position 4,433 of record WUAT03106543.1, on the reverse strand, counting down.
AGAGACATATATATATATAAATGAAAAAATATATCATTTTACATTTTTCCATTTTATCACTAATAACTTTGAATTATCAAAAATATCACCAAAAACTTTTATTTTCTGTTAAACATGCAAAAATAACCTGAGCAACTTGAATGACCAAACTACCCTTAAATTATAAATTATAATATGTTTTTAATATATATAAAAATTAGAATATGTTAAACATTAGGTCCAAACAACCCAAATTAAATTTGTCCAAAACCAAGTAAAATTAAAACATCGTGTCCAAACAATAAAACCATAATAAAAAAGTGTCCAAACATAATTGGAAATCCATGCTTCTTTATTTCCTTCATTTGGGACTAGATTTTCTCACCGTCCAAACAACATCAATAAAGGCGATGAAAATGACATTTGTCTTATTCCTCTTTTTATCAATCAAAGCTTTAATCTATCACTAAAATAAAATAAAAAATCAAAGCTTCAATCAAATTGATATATTCCCAAGTAAATACTGTGAGAAACAAACCCATGTCATCCAAATCAAATTGGGCAAAGATATAAATATTTTCCTATCTCCATTAATTCACGTATTTGATGTATGATAAAAAGTAGAAAAAAATTGAAAGAAAATTTTTCTGAGAAAGAAAACTCAATGTCTTTTACAAACCTAAAATGGAAAACCTAAAAGAACCTTTCCTTGGCCAAAATCTCTCTGCAAATTCACCTCAGAAAGTTGGAGACCTAGATTCACAAGCTCAAATCGTGACAAAACCCCTTACTTTGTTAGTTCATTCTCTCTCTTTCTTACATGAATATATTTATATTTTTACCAGAGCTGAAAATTTTGAAGAAGAATAAGGGAAGCGAAGGTCATGATCTCGCCTTCTGATTTAGCCAGTGGAAGGAGGGGGTTGAGGGTGGGTGTGGTTCAAAGAAGATTTGGGAAAAATGGAACGTGTTTCCATATTATTATTATTATTTTTAAGTATGTTTGGAAACCGATTTAGTTTAAACTACTTAATTTTAATTAACTATTTTAAAAAAATTAGATTAAGGGTATTTTGGAGTTTTCATTAAAAATTATTATTTTAGTTAATTATGATTGACCATGGTTATTGTTTTTTATATTAAAGAAAAAAAAATTGTGATATTTTCGATAATCCAAGATTATTAGTGATAAAACTGAAAAGTCGTGGGAAAATGATATTTAACACACACACACACATATATATATATACCATTTGTAATGATTAAATTTTTGTAATAACTGATTGGTGACAATATATTCGGGGGAAAAATCTACACGGAAATGGTCAACTTAGAAAAGAATAATAAACTATTGAAATTTAGAAAATTTATAATCAAACATTTTTGTGAGTACTTTTCTATAGTGAAAACAAAAATGTCAAGAGTTTTTAAAGAGGAGGAATATGTCATTCCTTTGAAAAAGAAAAAAAAAACCAAATGTTTAAGAATATGCTCAATAATTTCATAATTGATTATTAAGAAAAATTAGCTTCGTGATAGATGATAGGAATATAAATAATGAAATTATTTGAATAGAAAAGAAAATAATAATCGATTAGGACAGGGCCAACAATATGTCGTTACAAGGACATGATTAATGATCTTTGTTGTTTTTGTCAAAGTCATAGTACAACTGATCATCCTAATTATGCTAAGCTGAAAAAAAAAAATTTGTGGTTTGTGTTAATATCTTGATGAAGTTATAATTGTATTAATACCACGATGTTATATATGTAATTCAAGATTTGGAAGTTATATTTCTTTAAATCTTAACAAAATTCTCACACACACACACACACCAAATATCATAAAATTGGAAAATCATTTTTTCTTCTCAATTTTCTTTGTTTAAAATTATTTACACTTTGCAAAGTTTCAGTTATTTAAGAATTGGGAAAATTTGAGAAAATTTTGTTACCTGTAATTTATATTTTGCATAGAAGTACTCCCTTTTGATCAATATTACTTTGAGTACCAGAGTATTTTGGGATATTTTCTTATTGGTACCTCCAATCAAATCAAAGTTGATCAAATCGTTATTAATTTTTGAAAAAATTCAAAGAAACCCGTTAATATTTAAAATAAAAATTATTGTATTAACAAAATATTAGTTTATAGATTGAAACTAATTTACAAAATACAAAACCATTCATATATATATATATATTGAGAGAGAGAGAGCTTATACAATATGCATCCAAATTTATTTTTATTGATAGGAATTTTATTAATAATTTTTCAAACACATTATATTTTTTGACCATTTTTGTATATGTTGCTTTCTAATATTTTAAAAATATACTTATAAAATACTTTTATAATTCGAGTTTTTATTTAGAAGACATATAGTTTTCTGTACTAACTGCAAATTTTGATAGAAATTATAATACAATTATTAATTAAAAAATTTATTATATTTTCTAAACGAAAACTTAAATTAAAAAAAAAATTATAGGGAGATTTCTCAGATATTAAAGAATAATATATTTAAAAAATCGTCAAAAAATATAATGTGGTTAAAAAAATATTAATAAAATTCCTATTGATAAAAATAAATTTCAATTCATACTAAACAAACACACACACACACACACACACATATATATATATATATATATATATATATAAACTAGCCGGAAGAAATCAAGATTGGTGCGGATGGAATTGGTTATTGTAGTCTTTTATTTAAATCCCCAAAATAATAGATTCTTAGGGGCTAATTTGGTATAGTTGTATTAGTTTTTATTATATTTTATTTTATTAAATTTTTGCGTAAAAAATTTAATATAATACAGTACAATAAAAGTTATCATGATATACCAAATTATGGTAGTGTTGTTAGAAACATGATTATGTTTGGTTCTTTATTAGGAATATAATATTGTTACTCTATTCATATCACTGAATCAAAAAAAAAAATTATGTTATTCTAATACTTTGTTTAGAATAATACTCTATTTTACTCTATAGAATACTAAACTAAACAAAAATTATGTTTAGAATATTATAGAATCGCAGACTAAACAACACAGAATTGTAAATCCTGAATTAACATCAATTAATTTCTTGTGTTTGTTGCCTAGTTTTTATTTTTTATTTTATTTATTTATTTTTGGTATGTTAAAAAGTGTGGCGAAGGTTGTCTGTGGCTTTGTTAGAAGAACTTTTTAAAGCAAATATAGGGAAAGGAAAAATAAAGGTGCTTTTTTCAAGTTTTGGTCATAGAGAAGGGTGATTTGATGGATTATTTAGAATTATTTAATTTAATTTTTGTTTTTAAACAAATTTCTTTTTGGTTTCATTTTTAACAATTAATTTTAAAGGATAATTTGACTTTTCACAATTTTTTGATTAATGACTTAGGGTACCAATAGGTAAATAACTCAATTAGTGAGGTACTCTAAGTAATATTTATCAAACTAGAGTACATTTTTATGCAAAACACAAACTACAGGTACAAAAATGTAAGTCACTCAATTTTGTTTCTTATTTACTTAATACAATAATAAGATTAGTTAGTTTTTTTGTTTTTTTTTTTTTTTGGCCAAGAAATAAGATTAGTTAGTTAACTAAACAAGTAAGGTTAATAAAATAAAATAAAATACAAACAAACAAAATTCTCTTAGAACCGCACGCTTTGCGAATCTAATGGAAGTAATAATTAATACACAAAGCAGAAATGGAAAAACATATAAAGGAGAGCAGATAATTTATATGTGGAGGTAGCTAAAGCATAGTTAAATATATAATTTCTTTACCCAAAAAAAAAAAAAGTTAAATATATAATTTATAAAAGCATATATTTGGTGTCCCTTTACCCTAGATATGCCCACATGCTGCCTAAACTTTAGGTTCCTTTTTTTTAGTATACTTATATTCTGGTGTTGGTTTACATATATATATGTGCGTGTATGCAACGTTGTGAAGCTCGCCTACAATATAGGTATTATTTATAAAGAGAATCGGCTAAGTGACTACTGTTAGATATGTCAATTTAATAAAAACATGTGTTAAAACAGTAAAACACACACGCGCGCATATATATATATATATAGCTTGCGTATGATTTTTATTTAAAATACCATATTAATATTTTAAATATATTTACATATTTGATTAGAGTATTTAAAATACATAATACCTTATTTAGTACTATTCCAAAAATTCACTCTCTCTCCATTATTTATTTCTACTATTTTTTAATAAAATAGTACTTCTCTAATACTTTTTAATAAAATATTACCTATCTCCATCACTTTTTTAATAAAATATTATATATCTCCACCACCTTACTACTTTTTAATAAAATATTACATATATCTATCATCTTACTATTTTTTAATACAATATTACTTCTCTACATCATATTTTTAATAAAATATTACTTCTCTCAATTATCTTTTTAATAAAATATT
>WUAT03106433.1:0-12764 GCA_010015005.3 Ulmus americana | reverse complement strand
AAAAAGTATTTTACACTAAAAAAATGGGGTACAAATGTTATGACTTTTAAAAGAGTGTGCAAATATAATTGGTTAGGAAAAAAGGGGTATAGGATGTAATTTCATCTTATTGTTAATGTCAAAAAATGGGTCAACGATCCAAAAATGCCACGTGTGCTACTCCCTCCAAGTGTAAGCTATTCCCTCTATGCTAGCAAGGTGACTTGGAGCCAAGTCAAGCCAAGAAGCTCTCCAGAAAGCTATCTGCAAAAGAAAAGGCAATTAGAGGATCGGGGGAGTTGTTCCTTGATTTCACAATGCTTAAGTCAGATTGAGAAGTAGGAAATCCTTAGAGAGAACAGCTTAATTTAGAGAGTTGTGTGCACCTTAAAAAGTGAATTATGAGGAGGTATTTATAGGAGATGGGTGAGCCAAACTCTTCCTATATTTATAGCTATATTCATAGAAAAGATCATATTTTCATGGGGAAGGTGAGTTAATCATCAAAGGGTACTCTTGTCATTTTTCCCGATACAGATGATTGATTCCACAAAAAAATGAGTCTTGTAATAACGAGTCAGGCCTTTCTTCCATCGATAAAACAAGTCTAACTTTACTCACAGCTTAATAAAAAAGATATCGATCTTAATTTGACTAAGTGTTGTGGAGAACCTTAAGTATAAAGAGAGTCGAGTCTCACCTTGACACTCTGTAATTTGACTTAACTCAATATCGACTAAGTTAAGATAAGCACAGATGCTAAGCGTAGCACTTAATTGAACCGTATTGACGGTCCTTGGAATGAGGCAAGGGTACTTGCAAAGACCTTACTAGGTTAGCTTTGGAACATGAGCAAGCAAATGTGCAGGCACATGGATGAGCGGGAATATGTGAAAAGAAGGATGCTCAAGGGTGAGGCTGAGGATTGAAATGGCTGGACTGCACGTGAACCAACGGGAGATCAAGAGATTTCAGGAAGTCCAAGCTATGATTTCGTCTAGTGGCACTTCGTCATATATTTAGGCACTTAAGATGATGGAGTCTGACTTTGGAGTCTCCTTCAAAGTTGTAGATATTTGAATGATCTTTCCAGGGACACTAAGATCGCATTATTTGGAATTCATACAAAGAAGTTACGAACAAAATGCTGAGACAAGCATAGGAGGACAATTCAGCACGACAGTCTTGCTGAGCTGATGAAAGGAATGAAATTTTAGATTTATAGGTTAGTGATCTGGCCATGATCTCTTCATGAAAGTCGTATATCATCTCTTATCTTTCCAAGGACACTAAAATCACTTAATTTGGACTTTGTACGAAGGAGTTACGGCCAAAATACTGAGACAAGTACAGGTGGGCAGCTCAACTCGGTAGTCTTGCTGAGCTATTGAAAGGCATGAAATTCCAGCTCGGTAGGTTAGTGATATGGCGATGATCTTTTTGTTGTAGATCTGTCTCGTAGATTTTCAAGGACACTATGATCACTTAATTTGGACTTCGGATGAAGGAGATACGACCAAAATACTGAGACAAGCCCATGTGGGCAACTCCGAGCTGCCGAAAGGCATGAAACTCCAGCTTGGTAGGTTAGTTATTTTGCCATGATCTCTTCATAAATGTTGTAGATATATCTCTCTTATCTTTCTAGGGACACTTAGATCACCTCATTTGGACTTCGGATGAAGGAGTTACGTCTAAAAGACTAAGATGAGCGCAGAGTCCTAAATCAATCAGGATTCCATCATAAGGGTCTCTTGATTTCTTTTTTGGGAAACAGATAAATCATTAAAAATATAATCTATCATTTTTCATTTAGAATTTATCTTATCCCAATCTTACTAGGATTTATTATCAAACTCCCATTTTGAATAGGGAGTTTAAATAATAAATTGCATAAGTCCTAGTTTAAATAGGAGTTTAAATTCTTCATGATTCTTCATTATGCTAGGAATCCCAAGAGTTTTGAATTAGGAATTCTAAGAGAAGGAGATCTCCTAGTCAATCTTAACCTAGATGCCACCTAAGTGATGACGTGAACGCCAAATCAGCAGTAATAAAAATTCCCATTATAGTTATCATTAAGCAAAAGTTTTGTATGTATTTGTTTTTATATCCAGTGAAATAGCTATCAGGTAACAGTATTGTTAGTTTAGAATAATTATTTGAGAAATGATATTTATTTTTATATTAACGTGTATAGTTAAGAGTAAAAAAGTAAAGACTAAAACAAGCCAGTCGAAGCTTCCACACATGACAAGTCAGCATGTGAGTCAACGCCAACTAAGTATGATGACTTAGAGCTAGCTAAGAAATCAGTTAAGCTAGCTGAAAAGCTCTAGAAGGTTTTAGATAACCAAAACTTGTAATTATCTAAGCCTTGTAATTGAGCTTTATATAAATGAAAATATCATTTCTCTTTCTCCCATTGAGAAGAGAATTTCTAGAAACAATTTGTTTTACTAAAAGTTTTCTTGGTATTAGAGCGATTTCTCATCGATTTCTTGCATTTTCTTGGCTTTCTCGAAAACCAATCAGCTTTTTCCTAGAGTTTTCTTGGTGATCTAGTCATGTCGAACTCTGTTTCTATTTTGACCTCGTTTTCTTCTTTAGATTCAATCGAAGCTTCTTAATCTTCATCTCTCACTCCTGCTTCAAGTTTGCATTTTCTTAATCATGCTCTTCCTATTAAGCTAATCGAACGAATTATGTTCTCTGGAGGTCCCAAATGGATAATGTGATTTTGCCAATGGTTTTGAGGATTTTATTGAAGGTTTATCAATTTATCCTGAGAAAATTGTTCCTTCAATAGGAGTTTTTAATCCAAAGTTTATAGCTTGGCATAGACAGGATAGGATGATCCTAAGTTGGAGCTATTCTTCTTTTATTCCTTAGATTGACTCAAATCATAGGCCACACTACATCACATTCTGCTTGGATTACGCTTGAGAATATTTTCTCTTTTCCTCGCGAGCTCGAATCATAAAATTAAGATTGTAATTGCAACCAACAAAAAAGAACTCGATGTCAATGATTGAGTATATCATGAAGCTTAAAAGCTTTTCAGGTAGTCTTGCAGCCATAGGTGAACCAGTCTTTGAGCAGGATTAGATTGTGAAACTTTTGGCTAGATTAGGAGCATATTACAATGTTGTGGTTACCTCAATCAATGCCAAAGATAATAAAATTTCTCTTGAAGCAATTTATAGCCTACTCATGTCGTTTGAGCATCGTCTTGAGTTGTAGAATTCCTTTGATGAAACTGGAACAATTACTGCAAATTTTGCACAAAACAAGTGTGCATGTGGGAAGAATTACATAAATAACAACTAAGGATATCAAAGACCTTCAAGTCAGGGCATTGGACAAAGAGGTAATTCAGGTTATAACAACATAGGTCGTGGTCATGGAGGCCAATGTGGTAGAGGAAATGACAACAACACCAAGCCTCAATGTCAACTCTGTGGCAAATTTGGACGTACTATCCACAATTGCTATCACATATTTGATATAAGTTTTCAAGTCCAGAACTCCGCCAACTACAATCAACCTCAAGGTCAAATGTTAGCAACAGTTGCTAGTCTTAGTACTGTTACAGATGATTCATGGTTCCTTGACTCAGGAGCCACTCATCACATGACTGAATCTGCTGTTATAATCTCTCTAATATTGCCCCATATACTGGTTCAGAACATGTTACTATTGGTAATGGTAAGCAAATTCTTATCTCTAATGTTGGTACAAAGTCTCTGGTTTCTGATTCCACATTGTTCTTTCTTAAGAAAATATTCCATGTGCCTTCTCTGTCTAGTAATCTAACAATTTTGCTAAGCTTTGTGCTGATAATAACTCAATGGTTGAGTTTTGTTTGAATTGTTTCATTGTGAATGATCATTTTTCGAAGAGGGTTTTAGCTCGAGGCATACTTGAGGATAGATTGTACAAGTTTTCAATTGCAAGTTTAGAAGATAAGAAGGATGATAGCTCTTGTTTTTTTTTCAATAATAGTCATGTTTCAGCTTTTAAGACTACTGCAAATAATAGTGTGATTTGGCATAGTCATGTTGGACATGCTTCTTTTGATGTTGTACAAAGGATACTAAATAATTGTAACATTCAACTTTTAGTGAATAAAAGCTCAGTCATCTTGTCAATATGCAAAGAGTCACATATTACCTTTTCAACTTTCAACTTCTAGAGCGACATCTCCATTAGACCTTATTCATATTGATATAAGTGGTCCAGCTCCTGTTTTATCAACTTTAGGGTCAAGATATTTCATTCTTTTTCGATTTTATCCATTGCAGACCAAAGATTGAACCTTAAAAATTTTGATTCAATATAAAAACCTTGCTGAGAACTGGTTTAACACCAAAATTAAGAGTTTTCAGTATAATAATGGTGATGAGTTCAAAGCCTTTGCTAACTATCTTAAATTACATGGCATTGCACATAGATTTTCCTATATACACACATCTGCACAAAATGGCAGAGTTGAGAGGAATCACAATCACGTGGTGGAGATTGGCTTGGCTCTTCTGGCTCATGCATCTTTACCTTTGAAATATTGGTTTTAAGCCTTTCAAGCTGCAGTTTACTTAATCAACAGAATGCTAACAAAAGTTCTAGGTTTTGTCTCTTCATACTCTCTTATTTTTAATAAAAATCTTGATTATATTATGTTGAAAGTATTTGGATGCCTCTGCTATCCTTTTATCAGACAATGCAACAAACACAAGCTTCAATTTAGATCAGTAAAATGTATATTTGTCTGTAATTCAACTGCTCATAAAAGGGTACTTGTGCATAGATTACAATTTAGGAAGAATCTATATTACAAGGCATGTTGTTTTTTATAAAAGTGTATTTCCCCTAGCTACTTATTCATGATCTGTTGATGCTGCAAAAGATACTATAGAAACACCTGCTAATATATCAGTTCCATCAAAAGGTTATACTTTTGAGTCTAAAGATGTCTGTACAACTTCAACTTATGCTTCATCTGACCAATAACCTGACAACCTGTAGATGCTTATTCTATTCAAAGTGAATCAATTGCAGCTTCTCACTCAGCCCTTGTTACTCAACAAGTAAATCAAGAACATGTACATGAGAAAGAAGAATGGTGACCATATCTCAACATGACATTTTCAAAAAGAAAAAAGTTGTTTATAGCAGAGAAAATCAAAAAGCTAACCATTGTGAAACAAGCTATGAAGGATCCCAACTAGACAGTAGCCATGGTTAAAAAGTTTGAGCTACTTCAAAAGAACAATACATGGGAATTAGTTGATCCACTAGCAGATGCAAACATAATAAGTTGTAAATGGGTTTTTTTAACTCATATATGGGGCATATGGAAGTATGGAAAGATATAAGGCTCGTCTTGTGGCAAAGGGTTATAATCAAACTCAAGGACTTAATTATTTTGACACTCTCAATCCTGTGGTTAAGCCAGCAACCATTAGGATAGTTTTGACTATTGCTATTTCATTTGGATGGAAGGTTAGAAAATTAGATGTTCAAAATGCCTTTCTCAATGGTGACTTGGAATAGTAGGTTTTCATGTCTCAACCACCTGGTTTTCAACACTAGCATTATCCTACTAGAGTATACATTTTAAAGAAGGCTTTATATGGTTTGAAACAGACACCAAGGGCTTGATTTACAAAGCTAAGTCATGCTCTTTTGAACTGGGGATTTATATGTTCAAGGTCATATAGCTCAATGTACTTATTATTTGGGAAGACAGATACAATGATTGTTCTAGTATATGTTAATGATATATTAGTAACTGGGAGCTCACAAAGTCACATAGATTCTCTCATAACAAAGCTCAATTCAGCCATTGCATTGAGGGATCTTGGTCAGCTATCGTACTTTTTTGGAGTTGAGGTTACTTATGATGACACTTCCATTTACTTGTTTCAAACCATGTATTGCTAACGAACTTTAAAGGACAGAGATGTTTGATTGTAAACCAACAAAAACTCCAATGTTCTTGGAAAAAGCTTATCCAAATATGATGGGGAGTTATTTGAGGATGAAACAAAGTACGCAAGCGTAGTGGGAAAATTGCAATATGTCACCTTAACAAAGCTATATATTGCTTTTGCTGTCAACAAAGCTTGTCAATTTATGCAGAATTCTACAACTGGTCATTGGTTTTTTGTAAAAAAGATTTTAAGATACTTAAAAGGGAATATGCAAGAGGGTTTAAGGTTAAATATAATCTATCTAATCATCTTTAGATACAAGCATATATTGATGCTGATTATGCCTTAATTCCTTATGAAAGAAGAAGCTTAAGTGGTTACTACTTGTTTCTTGGAGATAATTTGGTTTCATGGTTTGTAGCTAAGCAAAAGGTGGTCTCTAAAAGTAGTGCGGTGTCTGAATATTGTGGATTCGCTATTGTTGTAGCTGAGATTTTTTAGACACTTACTCATTTGCAAGAGTTGTGTATACCTTAACACAAAATACCAGTACTTTAGTTTGATAATGTCAGTTTAAGCTACATGGCAGCAAACCCAGTTTTTCATGCTAGATCTAAACATATCGAAATTGATATTCATTTGGTTAGAGACCAAGTGCTTAAGCAAAATTTGTAGCTCTGTTATATACCTAGTAAAGAGCAAATAGCAGTTGATCTATTGACAAACACCTACCAAGCTCAAGGTTTGACTCATTAAGATTAAGAATGTGCATAGTTCCTCGATCCTCTTGCTATCTGGGGGGATGAGAGCCATAATAAGCTAGCCGAATCTTCCACACATGACAAGTCAACATGTGAGTTAGTGCCAGCTAAGCATGATGACTTGGAGCCAGCTAAGAAAACAGTTAAGCTAGCTGAGAATTTAGTTCAACCAGCTGGCGCTCTAGAAGGTTTTAGATAACGAATTTTTGTTGTAGAATTCGTTAAAGTTAACAAAATTTTAATTATCTAAGCCTTGTAATTAAGTTTTATATAAATGAAAAGATCGTTTATCTTTGACCCATTGAGAAGAGAATTTCTAGAAACAATTTATTTTTCTAAAAGTGTTAGCATCAGTAATCTAAAAATGATTGTTAACAATTTTTGTTTGCTTGTTTGTTTTTAGGTTTTTTGTGCAAATATACCCCAATGTTTATGCGATTTTACATGTTGCCCCTTAAAGTAGGAAATTGGCACAAATATCCCCAAAACTTGCATTTTTTTGTGTGTGGCAATTTTGATTAAAAGACCCCCTTGAACTTGCCAAAAAATGCAAGTTCAAAAGGTATTCGTGCCAATTTCCGACTTTGGGGGCCAACATATCAAAGCGCAGAAACACTAGGGAGTATTTGTACCAAAAAAGTCTTTTTTTTAAGTATAGATAGTAAATTTTCCATTAAAAAAGATAACTACACAAGTTCAAAGAAAACATGCCAAAGCACGTACAACTGTAAACATTAGACTAATTAAGCTGTCGTTATTGATACAAAACCAATTTATGTCCAATTAGAAAATTCTAACAAGATTTCCAACTAAGAGTATATTTTGGTACGGTAACGCTAATAGCTATAGAAATGTTGAGATTCCTCGATCCTGCAATCTAGTAATATGGAATACAAATATGATAGATATAGATCTACATAGAAAATCTATTACCATGGACAAAATTTCAAATGGAAAACCTATCACCATATTCATAAAAATAGATGGAACTATTACAAAATATATATATATATATATATATATAATGTGAAAAAACCACTATTATTACATATATGAAGAACAAAAAATAAAAAACTTAAACAAAAGATATAGAGAACAAACACAATACAACAAATTCAAAGCGATTGAGTAAATCTCACTTGAAGAGACCATGGCTAAAAACTTTTGAAACTTTATTGTAGTTCGAAAATTAAACCAACATTTGTTAATGCATGTAAATATAATCTGAATTATTGTAATAAACAAAAGAATAAGAAAAATTACAATGAGGTAAAAGAATAAAGGGGGAACTACAGAAATGCCCCTAAAATGAGGCATCAAAACATTTATGCCCTTGTTTTACATTCATTACATATGTGCCACTTTTTTTTTTTACCTATTTTACCCCTCTATTAAATGAAAAATTACAAAAAAAAAATTATAGACTAAGATAAATAATCCTAAATATAAAAAAATAAAAAAATATTTTATACTAAAAAAATTAAATACAAATGTTATAATTTTTAAAAGAGTGTGCAAATGTATGGGGTGTAATTTCCTCAAGAATAAATGTATCTTTTGGTTTTAATACGAATTCAAATGCTTGACAATAAACACGAATATCCCCTAATAGGTCCAGTTAAAAAATAAATAAATAAATAAAATAAAATATCCCTAATAGGCATGTTGTTAATTTTTTATGGTCCAAGTTATAGTACGACATGTCGTATAATCACAAAGACATACATCTTATTTATTCGGTAAAGAAAATTATGTCAGTTTTGATTGTAATAATTTTTAACAAAAGAAATGCGCATATTTTGTGTCCCCGCGCGCGCAAAGTAGTATATAGTTTTGGGAATTGGAACTATATATAAATAGTTTAGCGTACAACATTGGTTCTTCTTACCGTTGCTATTTTCTTTGTAATTCCTCCAAGAAAAGAGTTTGAAGAGAACCAAGATCAAAAGCTTCTTCTTCATCTTCATCATGTTAACCAGAAGCACAAGGTAAAACTCAAATCACACCATCACTCTTCCTCAATTTTCTTTCTTTCTTTCTAATCTTTTATTCAATCAAAACCAGAACGACTCTTCCAAGAGAAGCACCAGAACCCGAAGAAGACGATATCGATGATAATAACGAAGACACATTGATCGTCGAAATCGAAAAAACCGAAGGAATCGACGGCGAAACAAGTCGTTACAACGTCCCGTACTCGACAAGACTCTACCGCGTCGTTTTGTTCATTGACCCAGAGGAAGAACGGCACTCGTACGACGTCGGAGCTTCGTCTTCTTGGAGCCAAAAGATCAAAATCAAACTGGGGCTTCGACAATCGGTTCTATACGACAGTCTGAAGGTCGTCGTTCTGAGGTACCAGTCGCCCCACGTCGACCCGGGAACCTCGACGGGGTTCACTTTGGTGGGAGAAGCCCAGATTCAACTGTTTGGATTGCAATATTCGAACAAGGAAGGGTGGTTTGTTCTTAAGAGGAGTGGGGAGAAAGAAGGAGAGGAGGTTGAACAAGGGAGGATCAGATTGAGTTTGAAAGTTAAGCCAATCAAGAAGAGGGGGAGCTTTAGCCTTCAGTTTCCGTCCATGTTCGCCTGTGGTCGTTAGCAATCTAGGTGATGCAAATTCCGTTTTTTGGCTTTTCTTCTAGGTATAAATTCATGTTCTTAGTTTTTTTTAGGCTTCTTTTGTTTTGCTTTGGTTTCTTGGGGATCAAAATTTGGTGAATCTTTATAAACCTTCCAGTTCTTTAATATAGTATTGGCATTTGAGCTATATTTCCTGTGGATAATGAAAAGGTCATAATCAAGTTCTTTGTTGCTTTGAGATGTCTCTTGAAATTAATCACTTGCTATATATATGTTTTTACCTTTTTGTTTTTAAATTAAAATTGCATCTATAAACGACACGCCGTTGAAAGAAAAAAAAAAAAAAAAAGAAGCTGGAAACGACAAGCGCTCTTCCTGTGCTTTTTCCACGTGGAAATTCGTGTAAGATGTTTTTGAAGTTCCCTTCTTCTTTCACGAGTTTTCGCGTTTCCGTTTTTATCCAAACGCAACTTCTTTTCTTTCTGAACCTCTCTGCCATATCCTACGCACCCCTACCTGGCGCAAGTTAGCACGCACGAACATGGCTCTTTCTCGCCCTCCGCCTGCGAAAGCCCTCGATCTCGACCTCACGATCGTCTCCGCCAAGCACCTCAAGAACGTCAATTGGAAGAACGGCGACCTCAAACCCTACGCCGTCTTCTGGGTTGATCCGGACCGCCGGCTCGCCACCAAATCCGACGATTCCGGCTCAACCAGCCCGGTCTGGAACGAGCGCTTCACCCTTCCCCTCACCCTCCCTCTCCACGATTCCTACCTCACCCTAGAAATCTTCCACTCCAAACCCTCTGAAAGCCCCAAACCCTTAGTCGGTACCCTTAGGGTTCCGCTTAAGGATCTTGCCGCTCCGGAGGATCCGACCCGAATCCGCAATTTCCCGCTCACTCGTCCTTCCGGCCGTCCCCAAGGTAAGATCCGGATAAAACTCGGCCTCCGGGAACGACCTCTGCCGCCAGATTACCATATTGCCCCTCCACCGAGCTATTTTTACTCTAGTGCCCCTATGGCTCCTTCCCCTGCCCGCGACTACAGGGGATACGCGCCCTCACCATACAATTCTTCTATTCCGGCACCGGTTCCCGCTCCGTCGCCAGCTCTGGCTCCATCTCCGCCGCCGTCGCCGTATCACTACAGTTCGTATCCCGATGCTTATTCTGGGTATTACCAGGGGTACTACTCCAGCGCCCCGCCTCCGCCGTCGCTGCCGAGGCCATTTTTCGATAGGCCAGGCAGTTACGGCGGGCCGAGTGGGCCTTCGGCTCCGGTGGATTACTCTCCCTATGATCAGAAGCCCAAGAGTGGGAAGATGGGATTGGGAACAGGGTTAGCTGTGGGCGCGGTGGCTGGAGCTTTGGGTGGACTTGCACTGGAAGAGGGATTGAAGTATGAAGAAGAGAAAATCGCAGATAGGGTTGAGAATGACATGGCTGCCCGCGACGATTACAGCGATTATCGCGGCGATTATTGAAGGAGTAGCTTTCTGGGTAAGTTTGAATGATCAAATCACGGCAAAGTTACTATATCTGTATATATTTGCATGTGCCCACTGTGTGTGCTTTTGGAATGTTCGATTGGTGATGGATTATTATTACACTGCTTTGTTCAAGATCATGCTATTTAAATGTTTTGAGTGTTATTTGAAAGAAATAAATTGACATGGAGCTTTGTTAATTTTATAGAATATATGCAACATTGCAACTAATAGAGGACGATTGAGTTGAAAGTCTGTTTTTTCATAGCCAATCTGAATTATTAAGAATGAAGCCTAGAATTTGATGAGCAATTGGTTTTTTTGTGGAAGCATCATTTTAGGACCCTAGTATGTATAAATACTGATCCTGTGTATGGGTTAAATTTGATTTCTTTCTGTTTGGGTACTCAAAGTAACCTCAACCAATCATTCTGAGTAATGCGGTCTTTCAATGTATCTTCGCCTAATCCAAGCTCTAGGATGTTTTGCCTCACTGTCTTCATCCAAGTTTTCAACGGTCTACACCTTCCACTAACTTGCCAACCCATAAGATGTAAAAATCAGACTAATTTTGAAGGGTGGTAAAATATAAATGCTTAAAAGAAAAGCTAAACTAAACAACCTTCATGCTCTGCAACTCAACTGAACATCTATCTATTCAGGGTACCTAAAAAACACCAAATTTGTGGTGTATACTTGTTATTAGTATAACTTTTGGGTTGTTTTGTATGCTTGTAAAATAATAAGATACTGTAATGGTATTTCCCCTTGAAAATTTTCAGTGGTTCTAGGAGTCCTGCCTTTAGGGGTTTGTTTGCTCGATTGGCGATGAAGGGGATGATATGTGATTATCTTCGTCTGCTTTTGTCTATGTGGTCTGTGTTGTCTGTTTTGGTTAAGCCAATTTGGTACTTTTCATGGCTTGGCTTTTAAGTGGTTGAGCACCTGAGTTCTTAGTTGAGATCGTATAATGGGTTTTTGAGATCATTGCATTCGTAGTTGTTGGTCCATTAGCTATCTCATTTTTGAAGAGGGCCTTATATTCATCCTTAAATGCTTTCGTTTCTTGTTTTCCAATAAATTTTTAGCGAGTATAGAAAAGAAGAAACGAATCAATCTTGCTTTACGATACTATAGCTTTACGTATTTGATTCTATCTTCATCTCGCCCGCAAACTCAAGAACAGCAGAGGCAGGGCTCAACTAAACATCTTTGCTGGTATTTAGATAGGGTGATGGAACGCATGCTTTAGCTGTGGCTCTGCTAACTCATGCTTCGCATTCTTTTATCAGTTTTTGGCTCATGCTTTATATCTCTGTTGTTTTCTTATATCATATTCCAATAATTGGGGGTTTCATCTGACAGTTTCGCATGTGTATTCACCACATGATACCGCAATTTGATTTGGTGTGTGGTTTTGTTTAGATGATGAAGTTCTCGTGTTGTTAATCAATTGGGGTATGTTGCTATCTCTTTGTTCAACAAAATTACTTGACCTCTGAAGTTGGTTTATGAAATAGTCATTCTTCAGGAAGTACTCGTTCTTTTTAGTCGTTCACCATTGTCCATTATGTTCTGGGTAATAATAAATTGAGCGGATGATGATTCCAGAAATATGCAAAGCCAGCTTGGTTTCTTATACCAACTCCAACCAAGCACTATAGCGCTATTATAGTGCAAACTCAACTTTATAAATAAACGCTATTTAGTGGGATGAATGAATGGTGTTGCATTAAATTTGGCGCAACATTATTCATATAGCGTAATTTTTTCTTTTATAATAATAAAACAATAAAATAGTTAAAAATTTATCAAAATTCCTATTTATTCTCATGATATATTTTTAATAAAATATATTTTAGTTTTGATTGTATTTTTTATATTATGTAATTATATTTTAATTTATATATTGTTTTAATTTTATTATTACATATATTAATATTTATAATAAATTATATGATACAAAAATTACAAAAAATAAAAAAATCATTAAAATTTAAACATGTAATTAAATAATTT
>WUAT03106322.1:0-12765 GCA_010015005.3 Ulmus americana | reverse complement strand
TCCGGCGCCTCTACCTTTGACAAATGAAAACACGCCACGTGGGGAACTTCAATTTTCCCCACTCAGGAATACTGAAATTAAATTGTAAATGATAATCAAAAACATTTATAAGGCTCAAAATTAAAATAAGGCAAAAAAAATATTTACTTACTGTTCATCTTGTTTCTGCTAGCATCAATATTAAATTTTTTTAAACAAAAACCCACCACACCATGGATGGGTTCAAAATAGAGCTGTCTGAAAGATAAATTAAGCCCAAAAAATCCCGAAAGGCTAGGCTATCTTAAAAAGAAATTAAAAAAACACAACACTTTAAGACCCCTAAGGGTCGGCAGTTGAGGGAGCATTTTCAGTCGGAGCCTCGGCCATAGCTTCTTCCTTCTCAGCAGGAAAGTGCTTCTTTAGCCACTTAAAACTAGAGCAAAGTATTGAAATTGTTGAAGTGAAATGTATCTCACCCAAAGGGCACCATTAGCCTTTGCCGAAGATATTTCCTTAGCCAACTCCTGAGATTTCTTCTCAAGCTCGGCCTTAGCCTCATCAACCTGCCCTTCCAACTCGGAAACTCTATCATCTCTCTTTTTTATCTCAACCTAAAGCTTATCATCAACTGCCTTAACCTTCTCCTACAGCTCCACCACCTTCTTATTGGCCTTGCCCCTCTCTACCATGATCTTTGAACGAACACTGTCTAAATTCCAAGCACTCACCCGCAAAGCAGATAGCTTCCTTTGGTTGGCATAGGCCATAAAGCCCGCCTATAAAAGAAGTTAGTTAAAATTCAAACAAGATATAAATAACACATAGCAAAACGAAAATCTCTTGCATACCTCAAGACAAGTGCTAAACAAGATGATTGGCAACGGTGGCGGACTTAGCATCAGAATACTCCTCGATTTGGACATCTTCAATTTTTTCCATAAAGAGGGAGACTCGATTGAAAAGCTCATCCCTACACTTTGAGGTAGAAAACCAAAGAGGATATGCCAAGCCAAAAAACATCTCGAGGTCACCAGCTGGAACATTTCTCAGAGGCTGACCAAATTGAACTACAGTATTCAAGGGGGACCGGTATGCTGCCTTTTAAGCTGCCTTCTCAGTTGAGAAGGCCTTTCCCCTCTTAGCGATCTTCAAGCGGGCATTTCGAGCAACCTCTATCTGAGCTTACACCTCTAGATCAAGCATGAGTTTGGGGCGTTTGGAAACCATCTTTGTGAAAGAAAAGGAAAAGTTAGTAAAAATTTCAGGAAAAAGTTTTGATTGCATTAACTACCGACTAGGCTCACTAGCAGTGGCCTCAGTACTTTCTTCTGACTCATCAATGTTAACAACCACAATCTCCTTTCTCTTCAAAGAAGGAGTATGCTTAGCAGTAGCACCTTCTGCCCTCTCCCCAATACCGCCTACTAGACTATGAGGAGGTTCAACCTTAGCCTGACCCTTGACTGACCAAGCTAAAGCATTTTCAGCAGGATGGGGACCTCCATCTTCAATCCTGTCAAACCTAACCACCTCAGGTTCTATTGGGGCATCCTTCTCAAACTACAATCTCGACACAAAGGGTATGCTCAACTTGATCTTGCACAAACTAACATTGCATAGACCAGTCTGAGTTACCAAGAAATCCCAATCCTAACACTAATTATTCACCGATCACCTCCTTTTTAACTTACAGATCAGTTTGTAAGGAAGTTCATTCCTCACCCATAAAGTTCCTCCTTGAAAGGGTGCAAAGACCATCTCATCAGGCCAAACAGTCTCACCCAGAGAAGCTCACCAATTCCCACTGACTCATAACCAATGGTTCTTCCACAACTTATTCGAGCTTAGCATCCCAATGATGAGCTAAGGCTTCCTCCAAATAGCCTGGTAGAAAAAATCTCAAGTTAGAGTGGCACTACATGCATTAGGGTGGCTCTTTAATATGAACACATTCCGAAGCTCGTTTAAGGAAGAGCCACATTCAGAATATACAATATTCTCCTATGGAAATCGTACAGTGGAAGTCGAAGGCCAATATCGAAGGCATTTAGAAAAATGGCAACTTAACCCTCAGGAGGTTGACTTGGTCAGCATGTCGGACTAGGAAGGGAGATATTAATTTCATATGGAATTTGGAATGCCTCCTTCAATTTGAGCAACTGCTCATCCTTAACTATAGATTTCTACACATCAGCCTCAATCCGAGCCGAGGGAAGGTTTTTCCTCCGATATTCTCTCCTCAAAGGGGGAGTCATTGGAAGTTTTCCTACCGTTTTCAACTCTTCCTCTTGACGTTTGGTCTCTTGGAAGGCCTTAGCCACATGAGCACTAAGTTTTTCTATTGTCACCTGATCAATCCTACAAGTTTTAGGTTGAGCAGTCAAACTGCTGGTACCAATGTTTGTTTCCCAATAAGTCACTAGCGCATCACCATGGGACTCATTGTTCTCTCCTTCCCTCTCAATACACTCTCTTTCCACGGTCCTTTCTTCTCTCTCAATCGTTTCTCTCCCTCTCTCCTCGATTTCTTCCTCTCTTTCTCTCATTCTCTACATCAACTCTCACGTTAACTAAATTAAAAGGGTTGTAGAAAGGGGTCTCTATCCGTCTTCCTCTACGACCAACAATCTCAAAAGTATCACTCGAATTTCTAGAGGAAGAATTAGAAGACTCCAAATCAGATCCATTTGTATAATCATAACTAGGAGGGTTTTTACTATCCTCAATTTTTAGACATGTTTTGCAAGTAGAAAGTACAACGAAAATGGAAGAGACAAATGGCAAAAATGACCTAAAACTCATGGAATCAAAGTGGGGGAAGCATGACGGTGGAAGTGGAAGAGTGGCTCTCAACAAATGAACTTAGAACGAAAAAATGGCAGAAGTAGAGATGAAGAAGCAAAATGGTTATTCGTTTTAATTTTGAGCTTTACAAGCTTGAAAAATGATTTTAGGCCTTCTAGATCTTCATCATCGCACGTTTAGGGTTTGCCTCATTTAAGCAGTTGTGGATCGCAATCTCTGTTGTCCAATTTGTGTCGATCCTAAGGCCAAAATGTAGGAAGCCTTTTCCATTGCCCCAGTGTATAGCAATTTCCAGAAAAGAAATAATTACAAAAGGGTTTTTACTTTTTTCCGTTGCAATTCCATAATGATAAAAACAAAGGGGTTACCTTAGGAACACATGTGACCAGCCTTAGTTTGCGTGCATTAAATGCACTATTCTGTCACAAATGAGTCATTGAATAACCACCATGTGTTCGAAGCGTAACAAGCACACTGAAGAAAAGAAGAAAAAAAATAAAGAGAAGAAAAATTAAGCTGGAAAAGAAAAAGAAAAAAAAAAGGTGATATAGTGATAAAGTGTTAAATATGCTTGAATTATGTTTATTATTTTTGAAGAAAAGTTCAATAATGGTTGAGAAGGTTAGATGTTAAGGAGAGTTGTTTTAGTGCTTTAATTGTTGTATTTAAATTAAATAAGTTGAGTTGTCTTATTTGTATTTAATCATTCCGGTTCTTTTATAACCCTATACCTTAGCCTAACGTTACAAGCTTCATAAAAATCTATTGATCCGAGGTAGTGTGACAATTCTACATTAGTGGAGAGTGCTATGAAAAGTTGGTATATGAAGTTTGATAAACTTAATTTATAATTTAGAGATCAAATTTGTTTCGCTTGACATTTTACATAACATCATCCAGAAAGTGAAGTTATTTAATTGAAAAGTTGCACAACAGAATGTTTAGTGATTTGATTTCGAAGATAGAATTAATTCATTGATTATTCTTGAGGTTGTTTAGCATTTAATTATTCTATGTGTTTGTTGTGGGGGTTTTTCTCGCTACTGAGCATGAGCCTAGTGTCGAGCGAAATCCATTAATAAGGTACCGACCAAGAATCATCCCAACATAATTGAACGAAATCCCAGGAAATAGCCAAGCTCGGCTATTTCTTTCCAACAAACACACCTCTTTCTCATAAATAAGCTCTTCCATTAACGGCACCCTGGGGTTAAGGAAATCACCATTCAAAACATAGTTTCCTTGCTCCTCCATAATAATAATTAGGAATAAATGCAGTCAATACTCTCCTTAAATGCACCAAGCACATTTAAAGAGACATTTAAAGGCATTTAATGTGCCAAATCGAGCCCATTACTTTCTCTGATCACAAGTCAAGGCATTTCTTTCATATGTAGACCTTCATGGGACCTTCCATAAGGTCTTCCTAGAAGCAGGCCGGCATTAAACACATTTAATGCCCAATGACTATATCAATTCCTCCAAACTATATAAACCCAACCTTTTCATTCAAAAATGTAATTTATTTTCTACTCACTTAGAAAGATTATACACATTCGATCTCAAGCACTGACTTAGGAATCAAAAGGTTATCAGAAGGATATCCTCTGACTGCTCATGAGTTTTATCATTCGTAAGACTATCGCATTCACCGCCCACCTCAGGAGGTCTTTTTGGGTTGATCAGGAAAACACATCAGCAATGTTGTTTATATTATGTAATCTTTTAGACAAAAATACGGATTAACCCGGGAATTTGATTTCTAGTTTCTGTTTGTGTTCTTGAGTTTAGGTTAGGTTTATTAGGATGTTTGTGGGTATCATCACTGGAAGCCCTCACAAGACGATAACTCATCCAGCTAGACCCACCTAGGGGTTTAAAGGCCTATTGCATAAGCTAAATGCAATTGTGATAATCTATGGAAGTGGTCTAGGTTATATTAGATGTTATCTTTCGTTTTTATATTTGTTTTCTTATCGCTTAGGTTACTAGGGATTAGCAATAAACTGGTTGGGGGTTGTGATAAGTGCATGAAAATGCACTCAAATACATGGTTATTAGTAGAAAATTGTGAATATTTAAGGCTAATTGTCATGAATTAGTTAGGATATTTATAAGTGTTATTTTGCGGAATCATAGTATTTTTGTTGTGTTTTCAGGTATTTAAAGCCTTACAAATAGTGATAATGGAAATACAGTAGTTCGTGGGTGGTACTAAAGTGTTAGAACACAAAGGATTGAACTATGGAGCCAAAAAGTCAGAAATTGTCAATCTTTGGAGCTTGGTGCTATGACATGAGAAATCTGCACTGCGGCACCCTTATTATGAAGAACCACGTTGACAAATAAGAGCAACGGCATCACAGCTCAGAAATGCTATGTCGTAGCACAAAAGGGGGACTTTGTATAATTGAGGTTCAAAGCGAGTTGTGTTGTGGTGCAAAGATTGCATGCCGCAGTACGTATTTAAGGAACCCTAGAATCAAGGTATAGGGCAAGATACACTACGGCGTGATATTCCTATGCCGCGGCATGCTTACTGGGACTCACGAACTATTCTAGCAGAAGCTTTAGTGATGCAGCACGATCCCAAACCTTATTTTTCTAATTTTGTTTTTCAGCTAGTGGTTCTGATTTCTTTTGTTTAATTGATATTTTTCCTTCCATAAACACCCCTGAAAGCCCTAGCACTATTAATATATCACTTTAGGACTTTAGAAAGGGTGAGACAATTTTAGAAGAGATAGAGACTTGAAGATGAAGAAGACTTGAAGACCGAGATCTCCACTACTTCAGAAGTTCTCCAAGCAATCTAAAACTGCTAAATTTTCTTTCCCTTTTCTATTATCTGTCTAATCAAATTTATTTTAGCTATGTCATTCTCTATGGATAGCTAAATTCTTCTTGTGATTGGGAGCAATTTCTATCCCTAGACATGTATAGTTTAAATTAACAAATTCCACAATTCACTTCTTTCAATTCCTTTTGATTTTGTGTTAATTCATTGTTTTCATGTCATGGTAGTTTTCTTATTTCTTTAGGTACGCAACTAGGTAATTAGGCTAATCTACATAAAATCAATTTAGAGAATTTAGTCTGTGTATTTGCTTTATTCTTTTAAATACAAGTGGTAAATTGCTTTCCTTTTACTGCAATATGGATTAACACTCAAGAGAATTAAACCAAGCTTGTGAGTTTAACCTTGATCCAATTTACCTCTTTAAATTGAATAATTTTATTAGATTAAATTTAGAGAGCTTATTATAGGTTATCTAATAGAAAGAGATTGAATAAGAGTTTGTTTAATTCAACAACTAAGCAAGAAGAGTTGGACTATTGAGCTTGTGATTTGCTCTACGTTGGAATAATTAAAAGGGTAGAAGAACTAGAATTGTATTTGTTAATTTGAAAGCAATGTTTAGAGGTGATGAATGACCCTTCAATCACGTTTGTCTTATATTATTTCAAATTCAATTTTATTCTATTCACTTGCAATTTTTTTTTATTTCAATCAAAACAATCCCCCCATTCTTAGTGAATGTTTAGTTAATTTGAACAAATCCTCTGCAGGAAAGATCATTTACTTGCTCTTTACTTGATAAAATGAAAAATTAATAGGATAATGGTAAGGTTAAATTGTTAGTCACATTAGATCACATCAAGTAATAACTAAAAATCTTATGTTTCCATATGTGATGGTTGGACAACACCATGTGAACCTTGTAGAAGTTAGGAAATTTGCCATCACTTCCACTTACCATCTGCTGGTTAAGTTTCCAACTGTAGGCAGAATCAGAGTCTTAAGGAGGCAGCAACAAGAGTCTCTCCATCTATACGCCATCACCACAAAGCAAACTCCCGACCATGCAATAGCCAAACACATCCAAGTGATAGCCACCGGCAAGGGCAATCGGTAGAGTAGGTATTAACTGAAAAGCTTACCATTCTTTATGTAATGGTCAGACAACATTATGTGAACCTTGCAGAAGTCAGGAAATTTGACAAGCTAGACACAAGAGAAGCCAACAAGGAAAAACACAGTGAAGCTATCGAAGACCTTGTGGAAGTTCCACTTTTCGAGGATGAGCTGACCAAGATGTACAAGAACGGCTTGGCACTAGTGGGACAATTCAAAAAGGATCTGATCTATTTTCTATGCGAGCATAGAGATATTTCTGCCAAGTTGCACAAAGACATTCCAAGGATAGAACCTAGTGTGATTATCCATTGATTAAACATAGACCAAAAATTCAAGCCATTCAAACAGAAGCACCGCGCATTTAATGACAAGCGCCACATGGTTATCAATGTCGAAGTCATTAAACTGCTCAAATGGGGATTTATTAGCATGTCGCAATACCCATAATGGATTGCCAACATCATCTTGGTCAAGAAAGTGAATGGGAGCTGGAGAATTTGTATCAACCCAATTGATTTGAATTGGACTTGCTCGAAGGATAGCTTTCTGCTTCCTAGAATCGATCAGCTAGTCAATGTAACTACTAAAAAATGTGCTTTTGAGTTTTATGGATGACGACTCAAGGTACAACCATATCAAAATGCACGAGCCAAACCAAGAGCATATATCGTTTCTTACCAACCAGGGATTGTTCTGCTACAAAGAGATATCTTTCGGCTTGAAGAATGTTGGAGCAACTTACCAAAGGCTAGTAAACAAAATGTTCAAAGAGCAAATTGGTAGCACCATGGAGGTATATGTCGATGATATGCTACTCAAAAGTCGAGCAGCACATAGAGAACCTCAAGGAGACTTTTGGCATTCTACAGAAGGATCAAATGAAGCTGAACCCAGCCAAGTGCACATTTGGAGTCAACTCAAGCAAGTTTTTAAGGTTCATGGTCAATCATTGGGGAATTAAAGAAAATCCCGTCAAGATTCAAGCCTTGCTCAATATGGAAGCTCCCAGGAAGACAAGGAGATACAAAGCTTGACTGGTCATGTGGCAACAATAAATAGATTCATATCTCACATCACCGACATGTGTCAGCTATTTTTCAAGGCTTTAATAAAGGGTAAAGATTTTTTCTAGTCAGCTAAATGTGAGCAATCTTTCAAAGAACTAAAGAGTACATGGGAAAACCACCACTATTGTCTAAGCCCCAAGTAGAAGAATCCTTAATATTATACTTAGCGGTCTCCAAAGGAGCAGTCAGCTCAGCATTACTACATGAAGAAGAGATAGCACAATGGCCCATCTATTACACCATCAAATCCTTTTTTGACGTTGAGACTCGCTACCTAGAGATGGAAAAATTAGCCTTGGCCCTGATGGTACATCTAGGATGTTGCACCCTTATTTTCAAGCACACACAATAATCGTACTGACTAAGTTTTCGTTGAAGCAAATCTTTTGAAAGCCCAAAACTTCAGGTTGACTAGTGAAATGGGTAATTGAGTTAGGTGAGTTCAATATTCAATTCAACCAAGGACCACAATCAAAGGCCAAGTCCTTGTGGATTGCAGAATTTACTTACAAACTAGAGGATTTAACATCGAGCAATGAACCTATCCTAGCTCTGACCATGCAATGGACATTGTTCATTGACGGATCTTCAATATGATCTAGCTCAAGAGCAGAAGTATATGCTCGGTGTCACAGGCCACGCAAATTGAGTTGGTCTGGAACGTCACTTCAATGATTCGGATAGATTCTAGGTTGCGCAAGGGTCACAACGCAAAAAGAATCACTCAATTTGAAGTTCGAACGAAGGAGTTGTGGCTAATAAGTCAACTTCGCAATAGTGATTTTTCCTCCTACCACACATATCTAATGTCCCATATTGCTCTTTAAGGGGGCACATGGTGTTGAACTGCTACCACCCCTTGCACACCCCGTGTTAAATGAGCTCCCTACTACCTTGTCATGAGGGCTAGTAGGACCTGTGTGGTGCAATGAAGAATGTTGCCCACGTACCTTCGGGATGGGGAGTCCTGGGGCAATACGACGAGGCCTGCATGGCCGGTATAGGGTGTTTCTCCCTAGGTGAGGTTTCATCATGGCATTCACTATGCGGCACACTATAGCCAAATGGCAGACCACGTGGGACTTCTCCAGGGCTACATTCAGCTAGCCAACTTACGCGGGCAAGAACTTGGGACGGCTTGGGGTCGATCATGCCCACAGGATCCGATGGCCAGTATACATAGAAGCGGGTGACACCATGCTATGACGGATGTTGGAAAAATGGGCGAAGGATCATGTTGCTCACTCTGGTGGCTTGCTAGCATGCTGGCTGGCTTGCTTGCCTAGAGTTTAGCCTAGGAAGGTCGGTGAACTCCTATGGCTATAATGCCAGTCTGGGATAGACACGATGAGACCCGGATGTAGAGCAGAGGTGCTAACTTGGCCTTGGCACATCGTTGAGTGTTGACTACCATGAGTAAGATGCTTATGGGCTAGTTGCACAAGGCGGGAGCCTTGACGACATATGGGAACCCAAGATGGGGCGAGTGTCTTGGTGAAGTTAACCTCGACACAATGAAGCAATTGAGGACGCTGCAAGCATGGCTCGCAAGAGTAGTTCATGTTGGTTTACTTCGAGGAACAAAAGATGCGCGAGGGTCTAGCATATAGACATGAATGGTGGGTAAGGCTGGCCTAGGCACGAGGTGTCTTGGCGCAGCACAAGCGAAACATTCCGCTGCAAAAGTTGATTCCGTGACACTTAGCCTTCATAATTAGAGAGGGAAAGCCTTCAGTGCAAAACTAAAACAAGAAGGGAGAAAGAGGATCTCATTGTCGCAGCCCCTTACTCAATTTAATATCTCCATAAACATCCCCATTGACAAGAAATGACAAGGAGATAAGTTACACATACCATAATCTTCGCCACCCACTTTGAATCATACCCTAACTTTTTCATAACAGCTTCTAGAAGTTAACCTCCATTTCACCCTATCATAATCTTTCGACATGTAAGTTTAAACCTCACCACACTCCCATTACCAAACATGCCCCTACGAATAGTATGGATCTCTTAAAATGCTACAATAACTTTGTCGTGAATCGACCTACCTCCCATAGAGACTTTGATACTCTGAAATAATCACCTCTAACGACCTTTTTAGCCTATTAGCCAAACACTTTTATAAGATAATCTTATAAAGAACCTTGTGTAAATTGATATGATGAAAATTCGTCACCTTTTTGGGTGTCGAGACTTTAGAGATTAATGAGATGACAATTCTATTAATAATTCCAACTGGCTCACCCTTAATTGAGAACTTTTAAACAAATCTCCCCCCCAAATCCCAATACTTCACCCTCAATTAAGAACTTTTAAACAAATTTTTCACCACATCTCCCCATACCCGATACTTTAAAAAAAAATAATGCTAGGACTATCAATCCCTAGGGCCATCGTTGGTGACTCGTGCTAGAGAGAGCAACTCAGACATCAGTTAGACTCAAATCAAGTAGTAGCAAAAGCTCATTGATATCATCTGCGAGACCCAAGTAGGAATCGCATCCACACAACTTCCAAAAATCTGTTCATAAAATTAAATTAAAGATATCAATTTTATATCCATTCAATAAAAAATCAATTTATTATTACTCAAATTTCAAAATTTAGTTTACAAAACTTACAAACTTTAATTTCCTAAATACTATTTTGTCCATGTAAGTATTGGTCATATATATTTAGTGGCCCAAAAGGAGAAAAAATTCACAAGTCATATTCACCTATTAATAAAGATCAAGGGTGAAGAGAGAGGAGTTTACCAAAAAAAAAAAAAAAAAAGGGGTGAAGAGAGAGGACTCTCGCTCATAGCTGCAATAAATTGACTAGTTAAGGACACTTTTTTGTTTTGGTTTTTGGTTTTTCTTTCTCATAATACACTTTGCTGTGTGAAAGTTTGGCCGGTCAAAAGTCAAAAAATAGAGCCACTATTAGGCGGATTCTATTCTTTGATTGGGGAATCATCTAGGCATTCATTTAATTGATGCATGCACAAGTTTTTTTATTTCTTAATTTAAAGATTTGTGCAAGTTCCCAAAAAAAAAAAAAGGTCACGAAAGGCTAAAATTAGAATCTTCAAAGAAGGTAAATTTTTTAGTGAATAAATTTGGGGGGAATTTAGTTAGTGAGTATCTTGTTTGTTTTCTAATTAAAAAATCATTATTTAAATATTTTTATTTTCTCGTAATTTATAAATATAAATATTAATAATATAATTTTTTTTTATATAAAGTAATTATAAAATATAATACTTTTGGGGTGCGTTGTTTGTGCCCAAAGACTGAAATTAGAATTAGTTATCTCAATTCTTTATTTGATACTTATTTTCGCACGAATAGTCCATTTTATGGAGGATTATTAATCTCTTTTTTTTAGATGAGTTTAGATAGTCAACTCCTTTTTTCTTTTTTTCTTTTTTTTTTTTTTTACATATTTATTTTTTTACTTTTGAAAATGATATATATATATTAAAAATTATTTAAAAGTAGATTTTGTTATTTATTAAATTTTGAAAATATTGTTTAGATAAAATTGTTAATCATTGTGTACGTTCGATATTAAAATTGCTATGCTAATCAAAAAAATATTACTATTGTTAAGATTTTTTTTCAACATTGAATTATATTTTCGGTCATTTAATCCGATAACATTCAGTTTAATCTACTATGACATATTAATATACTTTAGTCAAATTCTATGTTAACCTCGGTCCTTTCTTACATACCAAATACAGCCTTGTGTGTGGTCTATCCTAGCTACCCAGCTTTCTTTAGTTAGAAACGTCAAAGGATATGCAGCAAAGTTTGAACCATAATTTTCTGACTAAAGTTCAGAATGGTAAAAGTAAAAATTGGTGTCCGGAAAGTGACGGTATGATGTTTAATTCAGTTCTTATCTGATTAAATGATTGCGGATGGGTCAAATTTCTCACTTGATGAAAACTCTTCATTTAGTTTATCCACAAAAACAAAAACAAAAAAAAAAAAAAAAAAAAGAAGACAGACAACTTTTCATTTAATTTTTATTTTAAAAGTTAAAAGAACGATGAAGATTTTCTTAATCAACATCTTGAAAGAATTTCACACTTTCTTAATCTCAAACAAATCTTATATCAAGTAGTGAAATATAATTGAAGGAGAAAGTAGAATCTTCTAATAATGTTTCTAAGATTCACTTTCTTTCCACTAAGAAAGTTGAGAGAAAAAAGTTATTCAATCAACTTCTTCTTGTCCGGCTCTCAGAAAAACTATCTCTCCTCAAATGATTACAAATGCTTCATATTTATAGACAATCTAAGAAACTTCCTAAACTCAAACAATTCATCATCAAGAGTCCCACTCAAAGCATCCTTTGATGCTTCACCCAGAACATCCTTCGGCGCCTTGTTTAGAAGCAACTTTCGGTGTCTCGTATCATCTCTCAGCGCCTCATATCAACCTTCGGCGTCTCGTATCAACCTTCGGCGCCTCGTATCTTCCTTCGGCGCCTTGTATATTCTCAACCAATAAACTATTGCCACGTAGGGAATTACATAATTTCCCCACCTATTTTCCCATTTTTTATTTGTAATTTTTAAAAGTTGAAAATTGAAATAAAAACTTATTCAATGACGTAACTTTCTGACTTAGGCGGCTACATTTTCTCGATTCCCACTCTTTTTATTAAATGCCTCTGACTCCCTCATGATTATATTTTATTCCAAAAAATATTCCCTCTTATATTTCTTCTTCCCCAAACTTTCTCTTCACTCTTCTCCACTCAACTTCTGTCTTTTCCAGCCTAATCTTTTCTTCTTCAATTGCAAAATTTCGCTATGGCAGGTTCTAGTACCAAAGTGGCCAAAATTCCCCCTTGTCAAGCTGATCTCAATAAGATTTTAGTTGACAAATACCATCGTGAATGCGATATTCCATCTGACTGCACTTTAGAAGTTCCTGGGTCCCAATACGAAAACTGGAAGAAAAACCCTTCAATCCTTCATGGTTCGATTGTGAT
>WUAT03106211.1:0-12767 GCA_010015005.3 Ulmus americana | reverse complement strand
CAAAAACTAAGTTTGTAAACCCAAGCTATATATTGCAAGGTAACTAAAAGTTACTTTTATGAAGAATATTTATCATAAGTAAAATCGTAAATAGTAACTTTTGAAACCGTAAAAGTAATTTTTATATATAGTAAAAATATGAAATATTTTCTAATCAATTGTAGAAATCATCAAAACAAATAGGTGAATAAATTACAAATCAATAGTTATGATTCACAATCATGAATACTTGGAAGATACAACCCATGTCTCCATTGATCGGGTGATCTTTGAAGATCACCCATTGCTATACCATTTGGAGGAGTATGAGATAGTGGACTAGGCCGTAGGCATGTTTTAACCTTGGGCTGTAAAGTGGATCCTTCCTTATTTGAAGGTAGTACTTGTAATTTTTTAGTTTAACTTAATGTGTTATTACTATTTACTAAAATTTATGCTTTAATTCGTAGGTTACATCCAAGAATACTTTGAAGGGATCGACTAATACTTTGAAGTATAGAGGTGTGGCGAAGAAGGGAAAATCAATCGTTACCTCTTTGTGCACTAACTTGAAATGGCTGCAGACCATTTTGGCACTCACTTCCTCATTAGGTTAGGAGGTAGTTATTAAATTTGATATGAGCCACAGAGTAGTAGGACATCCTCACACTATTCCGTTGAGTAAGGAAGGTATCGTCCAATTTTCGAGGAGAAAGAAGATTTCAGCAAACTGCATATATGTATATATAAGGAAATAATTTAATACAAACAGTGATTTCATAGTTTTTGTGTTGTTTTCTAATCTTGTTGATGGTTGACATTGTTGGTATTTGCATGAGAAATTTGGAGGAGAAGTTTGTTACATCTTGGATGTAATCAAACACGTGAACTCCAGCGATTATACCTAGCACCATACAATTGCAGGTAAGTGTAGCTATACTAATCGATATTGCCAACTCTTGTTAGTTTAAATTAATCAATATTTTTCTTTTAATCATTGAGTCCTCATAGTCCTTGATCCATTCAATGATGAGTATTGGTGGCTCAATTTGTTGCAATAAAGAGCTCCAGACGAACACATTAAAATTGTCATCAATACATAAGTAATAATTTAATTACGGTATTTTGTTGCATGTAATTATTGTTAGTAATGAATAATTTGTATTTCATTGTATATAAGACCCATAGATCAGCATACAACCTTGTAGAGCGCACAAAAAAATTCAAAACAACATTACAAAAGATTCAGGTATATAACATTGTCTTAGTAACTTGTTAAAGTTTATTCTTGGTTTGATTTGTTTGAGTTTAAATCTCATTTTTTTAACTTGTGTAGTGTCCAATGCAATCGTCTAGTACGGAATGCGGGTATTATGTTCTAATGTTCATGGATATGATCATTAGTCAGGATATCACCCAAGTTCCAATACATGTACGTTTCTACTTAAGTGCTAATTAATTTTGTAACTTCAAAGAGTTAATGTATTGATTGTTTAACTAATGCGGTGTTTGTTTGGATTTAGGGATTTTGCGAGCACGCCGATATTCCCCAAAGGCACATTGATATGATGTAGAAGTGTGGGGTAGAATATGTGTGGCGGTCCTATTACAGTCAACATTAAGCAGGCATGCATGTCAATTTTTTTTCTTTGTTATAAGTTTTTAACATATGTTAGTTGTGTTTATAATTTACATAACATGTTCGTAATAGGTCTTTTTTCAATTGAATTAAAACTAGTGTACTGCTGGATTATATTGTATTACATAACATGTTCATATTAGGTCATTTTTAGTGACAGCAGCATACGCAGCGGTTTATGAACCGCCACTATAACTCAAACCGCCACCTAAAGGATTTTTTGATGTAGTGTAGGTTATCAATTTATTAAGTATTAATTTATTGAGGTTTTACTGTATTATTATATTATTATTTTTTAACACAAATGAGTTATGACATGTCGTATTGTGTTAACCTGAATATGAAAGATGTTGTGTTTGAGTTATACTCTTATGACACAAAAATATAACGATACACATATTTGAATTGGTCAAAATTGTACCTCGATCTCTAACGTTTGGCTTGCATTTTCCAAGCACTTGTAATTCTCGAAAGCAGACAGGAAGTACATGCGCTTGCCAAGTGCTTTGAGCTGCCAACAAGTAAGCATGGAGTTAGGAGGTAAATGAGTGAAATCTTAGAATGAGACGTTTACCAAAAGTGCACTTGCACGAGAGCGTGCAAGATTTCAGACGAGAGAAATGTGTTAGACCCCAAAAATCAAGGTTGACTAGCATAGAGGATTCCAAAAGGGGAGTAAAGGAAGCTCGGTTTGGGGGAGCTCGCATGCAGTGCGAGAGGGGGTATACTACCTTGCATAAACTAGTTGGAAAGATAGTCATTCCGTTGAGTAGCCCAAAACAAGGCTTGATAAATATGACCATTTCAGTGAAGTCTGATGGGCCGCACAAAACGGAATATGTCATGCTGAAAAATGACCAGTGACACAAACACGACCTATTAACACAAACACTACATACTACATTATGAAGTCACATAGTTAAATTATTGTTTTCATGTTAGAAGCTTGTA
The DNA here is from genome assembly GCA_010015005.3 of Ulmus americana. Classification (NCBI taxonomy): domain Eukaryota; kingdom Viridiplantae; phylum Streptophyta; class Magnoliopsida; order Rosales; family Ulmaceae; genus Ulmus; species Ulmus americana. Next base: position 10,198 of record WUAT03106211.1, on the reverse strand, counting down.
AATTGTAAAAAGTACTTTCCAGCCTCAAAAATAATCATGAAACACCATTTATAGCCGCAACACACATTGCCAGAAAAATGAACCTTGTGATCATTTCTGTCTTATTTTCTAATTATTTTTGAATTGAGACCATCGCTGGAACCAATTAGTAAAGTAAATAAAACTCATAAATAGCACTATTATTCTCTCAAAAAATAATAATATATTTTTGGGATATTTACATTGTGGTACTTTGGAGTCTACGTTAATTTTAAAAAATACATTCGTTTTCTAATAATCACATAAGGATAACTTAAATTTTCTATTATAATAATTTGGTACCTTGAACCAAGTAAAATGTCTAAAATATCTTTAATTTTTTTTTATTTTTTTAATAAAAAAATAAGGATATTTCTATCATTTTTTAAAAATATTTTAATTAAAACGACATTATTGTATTGGATTATGATACTAATTTGTTATAAATATAAACTTTAAAATATTCTTATGTGATTATTAAAAAATAGAGATATTTTTTAAAATTAATACTAATCACATTGTACTACAGTATAATTATCCCTATATTCTTCCAAAAGTAGAAAGCCTTTTCAACTATTTTTAAAACTCAAGGTAATTACTATTATTATTTTATTCAAGAAAAACATAGTGGCTATAGAGGGAGGATAGGACCGCCGAAGTTAGACACATAGTCACGGCATGGGAGGAAGGGGGTGACGATGAACAAGGACTGCCACAGGGACGCTCTACCATTGGCAATTGGCTTTGGCTTTTTTTGCTTTAGAGTTCCACTCTTTAGGACACGTGTCATCATTCTATCTTAATAAAAAATACCATGATGGTATGGCCATACCTCAAATCTCATCCTCACTTCTCAGCCGCCATCTCTCCTTTCCCCAAATCCCCATCACTTGGGAATCAAACTTTACCCCAAAAAAGAAAAAAAAAAAAAATTAGGACAAAATTGGAAGATAACAGCTGGCAAACAAAACAAAAACCCCTCTCTCAATCCCACATCTCTTGTATGCCTTTTCTTTCACTCATATCTAACTGATTATTTGTCATCTATTTTATATTCCAATTTTTTCACCTTTTAACTCCTTTCATCCCCCTTAGCCTTGGCTTTGGTTTTGGCCTAATCTCTCATTTTTCCAAATAACGACAAATTCCCACAACCATAAAATGGCTTCACTTCTTCTTGTCCCAAAAATTTCAATTCTTTCTTCTCTCTTCATATGCTTCCATTTTCTTGCTCAACTCCATGATTTTCCCTTGAAACTCTTCCTTTTTTTCTATTCCCAACTAAGCAAAACCCTTAGTTTTCTATATTCTAGGAAAAGATGAAGAACCCACAATCAAGCCTCCCACCAGGATTTAGATTCCACCCCACAGATGAAGAACTCATCCTTCACTATCTAAGAAAGAGAGTTTCTTCCATCCCTTTGCCAGTTTCGATAATCGCCGAGGTTGATATCTACAAGTCTGATCCATGGGAATTACCAGGTTGGTTTTTAGAATCAACCCTCTTTCCAAATTTCTATTTTTCCAAATTTCCGAGTGTGATGCTTAATGATTGTGTTTTGTGCTTGTTTTTTATTGGATTGTAGCTAAGGCCACGTTTGGCGAGAAAGAATGGTACTTTTTCAGTCCAAGAGATCGGAAGTACCCGAATGGTGCTAGGCCAAACAGGGCTGCAGCATCAGGGTATTGGAAAGCAACTGGAACAGATAAGATCATTATGACAACAACCACAACAGGAGGCCACCAGAACGTTGGTGTGAAAAAGGCTCTTGTTTTCTACAAAGGGAGACCCCCAAAGGGGATCAAGACTAACTGGATTATGCACGAATATCGCCTCGCCGAAAGCCCGAGCAATCCTAGCCTCAACAACATCAAACCCAACAAGCTTAGAGATTCATCCATGAGGGTAACCAAAACACTAGACAAATTCAAATTGATTTTAATAGATTGCTTGTTGTACAAGAAACCTCTTTTTTTATATACAGGCTCAATGATTCAAATGCCCATTAGCAGTAACGGAGAATGAATTTTGGGCTAAAGTTAAATAAAATCATATATTTATCATTCTAACTAAAAAAAAAAAAAATAACTTTTGGGCTACTTGTAAAAATTTTAACAATTTGAGCAAAAAGTTTAAGAATAAAATTTGCAAAAAATAAAAATATCTCGGGGCTACTCCCCCAACCACATAACGTGCCTTAGTATTTTTCATAAGTTTCCAGGTTGCCACCCATATTTTAAATTGACTTTTAAATTTTTCGAAGTTTTTATTTTTTATTTAGTAATTTAAGTGACATAAATAATAATAATAATTTTTTTTTTCTCATTCTATGACTTAGAATCTCATTTATGTCACTTAAAACATTAAATAAGAAGTTTAAAAGTCATTTTCAAACATAAAGTGGGAGCTCATAAATTTGAGAAAATTTTCAAGACAGTTGAATCATTATTTGTTAATGGGTCGAGTGTATGAAATATCTGACTTTTTTGTTTTTGTTGTTATTTTGCAGTTGGATGATTGGGTTCTTTGTCGAATCTACAAGAAAACGAATGTGGTTCATCCAACGGCATCGATTCCAAGTGATCAAGATCACGAAGAAGAAGAGCAATTTGTCCAAGAAACCCTTTTGCCATGCTTAAAAGAAGATCAAATCCAAGGCTCTCTCAAGCCTCAGAAATCTTCTTCCTTCTCCAACTTGTTAGATGCTATGGATTACTCTATACTTGGTAGCTTTCTAGCAGATTGCCCAAGTAACCCAACAGGGGTAGATCAGTACTTTAACACTGGAAATCTGGACCAACCCTTGTTCAGTAACTCTTTCCATAGCAGCAACAGCAACAATTACTTGGATCAGAGCCAACCTCAGCTGCTCTCTTCAGCCCCAACAAGCACCAGAAACCGGCTTAAGCGCCCGTTTCCGAACTCAGATGATCATGAAGACCCTTCAAAAATATACATCAATTCTTACGGTTTTATTAACAGAACCAACATTCAATCTGATCACATCCCTCAGAACAATCTAATGAACCCGTTGTTATACAATCAGCAAATATTTTTGAGCTCTGAACTCCAGTTTCAAGGTTGAAAAAGAAAAAAGACAAAAGACCTATTTAGGAGGACAACAAGAACAAAGAGACAAAATTGAAACTAAGGTTTTACATGTATAGTAGAAGAATAGTGGGAGATTTTGTGGTTTCTGGTCTGCAAAATAGCAGATAAGTTCAGGGGAAAGTTTAAAGGGTGGTAGAAAATTTTATTAAAATTGTGTTTGATATGGAATTATACTAGATTAATGTAGATTTGAGTTTCAATAGTTAATTGTCAATTAATGATCAGATTTGCACTATTGATACTATTGCCATTTTACTATTTAAGTATGAACTTTCCATTTACAAATATTTTTACAAGGAATGCTAACGTGAGATTTGGATCCATGGTTGTTTATTAAAATGAGTCCAAGTTTTTAATTGGTTTAGCTTGTTTAGATGCATAAACTAAACAATTAAAAATAGTACCTCTTGTTGAGTATACTCATCCATTACTAACTAATCATATATTATATATAATGAGTTATGGACTACTCAGAAACGGCTAAATATACCAACAATTCTCTGTTTTATTCATGAATATCAGCATAGTGGCAATCACAATCGCATCAGTATATTTTTCAACGGTTAATTTTTTCTTTCTTTCTTTGGGTGAATAAAATATTAGTCCCCAAACTATACCAATTCTGCACTTTGGCCCTTCAAATAAGTTCTTTGTGCACTTTGGTCATATTTGATATGCTTATGTGTTTTCTTTTATGTTTCAAAACAGAATTATGTCGTGGAAAATTTACATTTGATTTCTAAATATAATTGAAGAAACGTAAAACGACTCTTGTCATATTTTATAAAGCACATACTTGGTAATTCTCTTTGAAAATTGACATGACAAATAATCAATTAGGATACTATAGTTTAGAGACCTAAGTGAAATTTGCGTAAAAGAGGACCCATGATAGTGGAATATATACCAGCCAGCAGGGCCGGCCTTGATAATTTGGGTCCAAGGCTGCAAGACGAAGTAAAATTACAGAGCTGAAAACATTTTAATAAACTTATTAAATGACCTAAAATAATGATCGATGAAACAAAAAGAAAGGAATTTCCCACGTGGAAGAATCTGGTTGGTTAAGGAGGAAGAAGAGGTGGGTTTGAGGCGCAAAAAGAAGGCAGTTTGCCAAAGGATAAGTACTTAGTCGAAGGAAGCCTAGCAAATGAAGGTTCAACGAAGGAAGAATTAGCAAAGGAGGCTCATGTGAAGGAAGCTTATCCGAAGGAAAGCCAAGCAGAGGATAGGCTGACGGAGCATTTGTTGTTTCCGGAGGATCAGACTCAGTCTTTGTTTGTCTATAAATATTAAATCCTTGTAATCTTAGAGGACACTTTTTTCATTTTTTCAAATTCTGAGAAGTTGAGTTAGAATTCTTTCTCTCTCAACTTTCCTTTCATTGAAAGGGTGAATCTTAAGATTTCTAGTGAAAAGATTCTCATTTCTTAACTATTTTGTACTTCAATTATTGGAAATAAGATTGAGGAAGAGTTTATTGTTCGTTTAGATTTTCTGAGCATACAATTGGTGTCGTCTGTGAGAATTTGATACGAGAAGCCAATGACAGCAACCGAGCAAGAAGAATTTCAAAATCAAATCTTCCTAAACTTTCTTTGCAAATTCAATTTGTGGAGAATTTTAGTTTTTGATCTGACCATAAATTTCTATTTGTTTGAGAAGTTTCAATATTTGACTTGAGAATTTTCTTTGCAATACATTCGCTGACAATTTTGACAGATTACGAAAGAAAATGGCACCAAAGAAAGGATCTACAAACACTAGGATTTATCCAAACCAAGCAGAGAACAATCAAGCTGAATTGAACAATCTAGTAACTACACAAATGGAGTAGTTAATGAAGATAATTCAAGGATATGAAGAAAAGAATAGCATGACTGCAGGAATGATGAATGAGATGGAAAAAGATGTTCAATGAAAAACTTCAAGCTTTGGAGAAAGAGAACAACATCCTAAAAGAAAGAACCAATATCAAAGATAAAACAGAGTGTACGCGAAGCGAAGGGACTTCCGCTGGTAGAAGGAAGAAAGTCGAGGAAGGAAAGAAACATAAGATCAATGAGAACAACACAGAAAGTCCTTAAAACTCAGTAGAATCAAACTCAAGGACTGTCAATAGTAGAAGAATTGTGAGACATGAGGAAAAAATCCATATGAAAGTAGAAGAAAGGAAAAAGATGATTGGTTCAACGGAATTAAGTGAGAGACTTATTGAAGAGGTAGTTAAGAGGATCAGGAGAGTCTCAATGAACAGCCCTACGGACAATGCCATGGTAGCAATGAAGGGAATATCTAAATCGCCTTTTGCTTGGTGGATAATGCAAGAAGTCAAGCCTAAGGAGTTCAATCCACCGGCCTTGGACAAATTCGACCGAAAGGCTGATCCAGTCACTCACCTGTTACAATTCAAGAAAATAATTTTGCTGGAAGAAGTCACTGACGGGTTAATATGCAAGCTTTTCTCAACGACTTTCTACGGGCGAGCATTAAGCTAGTTCAATCAACTTCCTGAAGGATTGGTGTGAAGCTTTGAACAACTAGGCAGGATGTTTTTGGAGCATTATAGAAATAATTTTCCGCAGAAGAAGACCATGGCAGACCTACATCTAGAATAGAGATATGATGAGTAAATCAAGCAGTTCCTTTGTAGATTCACCGAAGTTACAGAGCAAGTTCATGACTTAGATTCGAAGCAAGTAGCAAACATTTTCGTTCGAGGATTGGTTGATGGATCCTTGATCCATGAAAGATTTGTTGAGACTCATTAGGAAGATATGAACGAAGTAAGAGCCAGAGCAAAAAGAATCATTCCAATGAAAAAAGAGCAGGCAAAGAATAGCATAGAACGCAACAATAGCCATAGCCCAAAACAATGCTATAAATGAATCTTCAAAGCACCAAGAAGTAAAAAGGAAGCCGGAGGATAAATAACAAAGGTTAGGAGGAATACCTAATTAAAGGAAGAGATCCTCAGAACACCAAAGGAATGATTACCAATGCAATCCTTCAAAGAAATACAAGCCAGAAGAAGAAGGCTTCGACTACATCTTTACTATGCTGCAAGAGAAACTGTTTGCATGACTAAAGGATCAGAGTATCTTCTGCACTCCAAACCCCTACAGTGTACCGAAGCATTTGAAATACCGAAGCCAATACTACATCTTCGATGAAGATTACGAGCATACCTTGGCAACTTGCAAAAACTTGTATTTCCAACTCAAAGCCATGATGAAAAGAGGAGAGTTGCAGAAACATGTGAGGAATAAAGTCCCTATCAAGGCCGGAGTACCTCCACCATGGAAAAGCCAAGGCTTAAATATTCAAGTGAATGAAATTGGAAAGGTAGGTACATTGAAGGATGGAAAGATGGGGAAGAACATGAGAGTGGTTTCTTTTGTTCATCAAGAGAGAGATGAGAAGCGAAGAATATACAAGAACTTCGAGAACAGGAGGATAGAGAGAAGTCTCCGAATGATGGCTTTGAAGGGATATGTCAACACTGTTTCCGGAGGAGAGCTATGTCAAGGGAACGTGCCAATCATTTTTTCGGATCAAGACTTGGAGATGGTGAAGCTGCCTGTAACACCCCAAAAATCCATGTCATTAATTATACAGTAAACACCGTATAAGTATTAAAGTTATGGATTCGTAACATAATTATGAATATTATTGATGAATTAAATGCCACATAAATTGACATGTTATGTGTGTTTAAGTATAATTTATTTCAAGAATTTTCATAAGTAATGATTTAATTAATGATATTTTCAAAGGAAATATATTAAAGTGATTAAATTAATTAAAGAAATAAAATTGAATTAAAGTTTTAAAAAATAATTGAAGCAAAATATGTTTTAAAAGCTTATTTTAAAGAAATGATTTTATGAATAAACGATTAATTTAATTTAATTTATTCAATTATAATAAATTAAATTAAATGATATTTTTAAGATTTATGTTAAGAATTAAAATTGATTTAAGTTATTAAAAAAAAAACCAAAAAAAAGAACAAAAATGCCCAGCTATGGGCTGGCTTGGCCAAGTAACCAGGCAAGCCAGGCACGAGCACGCCCGCACCAGCCCCCCTGGTTGCGTAGGCCGAGGAGCAGCCCAGCTGAAGACAAGCCCCAGCAACACATGCCCCATGGCCGTGCACACCAGCTGCCGCCCGCCACGCGTGGCCTAGTGTCCGGCCCAGGCCAAACACCCTGTTCAGCTGTCGAAGACTCGTTTTGTGTCCAAAGCCAAATTTTGATTCGGGCGTTTTTGGGAATTTCACCACAACCTAACTTATTCTACACTTATTGAAGTGTATTTTGTTGAAATTTCATGTCAAATTACTGAGCCAATTCTCCCGAATTGGGCTTGCAATCTTGTGGTCCGAAGATTGCCTAGATGGCCTGTTCGGCATGCTGAGTAGCCAACTTGGCCCCGATCAAACTCAATTAAAATGGAATTTTTAGCTTTTTGAACCCCCCATTTGGTGTTTTACGTATTTATGACTATATTATGGCAAAATTTTAGTCTAAATGACCGAGCCAATTTTCTTAAATTCGGTCCCAAAGTTGCCTCCCCGTTAGACTGTCCTGCTATACACAATTTTGAAGAAACTTTGTTTTTCTCCGGTCATTCGGCCACCAAATGACTTGAAACTTGATGTGATCAGTTAGGAAACTCTACTAAGGCTAAGGACACTTCCATGGCCGAATATGGAAAAGGATTAGTGCGAAAATTAGTGGAAAATCCACTTGTGATGCTCTCAAGCCAATTATGTTATAGTTTAGGACATGTGTCAATACCCCAAATTGTATCGAATTGCATGGGTTACAGCTTGACTCACCCCACTAAGCCTTTTAGTCAGTGGGAACCTTATAAATAGGGAATTTGGCTTCAGAATGAAGCCTTTGCTCAAAACACAAACTCCTTGGTTCCTCCCTCAAGCCGAGAAGAACAAAGATAAGAACACTTTGTGTTCTTCACTTTCCAACGTTTAAATCAAGCAGTTTTAAGCTTGGTTTTCAAGATTTAATTAAGGAAAATTGTTTCTTATAAATTCTTGTTAGTTTTAAAGAGATTTTGATTGAAAAATTAATGGATTTTCATATGAACATGCAAAGTGTTCATCAGGTTTTTTCAGCAAACTTGGAACTCCAAACTCAAGCTATTTTGTGTGTGTTCTTCAAGGTAAAACCTTGATTTATTTTTATGAAATTATTCATGCATGTCTAGGAATAAAATTTGAATGTAATTTTTTATTTTCCATGTAAGAATTTATTAAGGAATTGATTGAAATATTAAGTTGTGTTTGAACCCCGTTTTAGAATAAAAAAATTAGCTGAAATGTTTTGATTGATTATAGAACCTACAGAACTCCAATTTGTATGTTTGAAAGCTATTTGAAAATCCTTGGATGTCTGTTTTTATGTATCAAAATATGGGACTTTTTCTCTATGTGGAATTTTAGGTATGATGCCATGAAGACCGATTGGTCAAATAAAACTGATTTCTGAGTAACGAAATTGGTAAATTTATTTAAAAGTTTTAAAGTCATCAAAATGAATTCTTATTTTTCATATAATCCTTTAAGATGTTATATTATGTATTAAAATTTATTTTGGGTATATTTGATGAATAAATTTGATGTTTTGAACACAAAATTGTTAAACTCCTGAAAATGCTCAAACCGAGATATCATGTTTTTGATCTCTTTGTTTCAGCTTTGTTTTACAAGCTATAAAGTGATTTTAAATATTATATATTTACACGATTTATTTCAAGGAGCTATCTAAGTTTTCCAATTGGTTTCAGTCAAAATTGTTTTAAAATAAAGTAGTTATGGAATTTACAAAAAGAAACTGTAAAACTGCTGAATTCACTTAAAAGGGTTTAAATGTTAATTTTTGTTTTAAAGGACTAAAACAGTAAAAATAAAATAAAAATTATACAAATGGTCTTAAATCTCTAAATAGACCATTAAAAAGTAATTTTATCATATTGGACTTAAATTAAGAAGTTTTTACACGATTTAAGTCATAGGGACGAAATTACATTTTCAAAAGGATTAAAGTGTAAAATTTTAATGTTTTAAATTAAATATTGAAAGATCAAGTATTTTTGCAAATAGACAACCTTTAATCAAAATTTGGTTTTTAAAGCATTATAGACCAATGATATTTTAAAACGGAGTTATTTAAACAACGGTCCTATAATTGTTAAGTAACGACCTTTTTAGTCGTTGATTGTATTGTATGGAAATCCTTTTGGATGACCAGTAACTAATTTTGTTACTACACGTAACAGGCTTAAGTTGCGTTCGATTCAAGGAAGGAAAAAACTAAGGTTTGGAGCGCAGTAAAGAGGTAAGTACATAACTTACCTACAGTATAAAACAAAAGAATTTTCGAAAAAGAGTGTAGTATACCTATTGTGTGCTAAACTGTGTTTATTAAGTGATTTGATACTTAAGTGTTTAAGTTAAATGTGAATCTGTGATATACTGTTAATTCTATGCTCAAACTACTTGGTGTTATAACATGTTGTATTTCTGTATAGAATTATAAATAAAATGTTTGAGTGATATTTAAGAAACTGTAATGATATTGTGAATTCTAATCAAAATTAAGAAATAGACTTAAGATTTAAGAGTGTCGTATCCACTTTCTTCCCAAAAGAGGATTACTCAAGCTTAAGGTTCAATACTAAAGTGTTCAAGAAGTAATTTAGAGTAGTTGCTACGAATTCCCCAACTATTTGGTTACACTAATAGGATATGTACACTAGACCCAAAATATTAAGAATTGGTAATGCCATTAAGATACTTAAGATTGAAGAAAATGAAGCATAATACACCCTATTTGTTTGTATTGTGTTGTATAAATTATTATAATATGATTGAATGTATTTTGTGTACAGTAAGTACACTGCACATATTTGTGAGAAACACGTTTGTACTTACTGTTGGAAAAAGCGCGCAGCGGAAAGGGGCAGGTTTTTAAAAAAATTGTTTTAATCATAAAACCAAAAGCAGGATCCAATCTCAGGTTGCTAAGAACAATAAATTAATAC
>WUAT03105991.1:0-12770 GCA_010015005.3 Ulmus americana | reverse complement strand
GGTATTATAACAACCCTCTCTTTCGATCTAACAAACTATTCTAAAACAAAAATAAATGGGGTTGGTTTCGGCTTACCGGTTGTTACGGAAATTTCCTTCCCCAATCAATGTTGCTGCTGCCGCTGCTACTCTCTTCTTCAATCGATGTTGCTGCTGTTACTACTGTCTTCTTCTCCGGTTGACATTGCTGCTGCTTCCTTCCAACTCCTTGCTCAAGATAAATTTCTATTTGTTTTCTATCTTGTTTCGGTGCAACAAAGCAAAGAACGCTAGGCTACTTATAGTCTGAGAATTTGGGACTATTTTCTCTCTGTTAATGGAGGAAATTTGGTAAGCATTTGGGGAACACAATTATCCCCAACACAATAATTAAACCAAATTATGGTTTAGACCATTGAAGAACGTTTGGGAATCGAATCCTAAGTTTGAAATTTTTTTTTTTTAAAACATACGGATCCAGGAGGGAAAATGAAAAAATTTATATATTTATTTATTAATTCATTTAATGTTTTGAGCCCTTCCATAAATGGGCTTGGAATTAATTTGGGCTAGGTCCAATTTTGGACAATTTGGGCTTGAAATCAATTGGGCCAGGTCTAGTTTGAGATTATTTGGATTTGAGCCCAATACTCAATTTTTAAATACTAAACCCATTTTCCATTACTGGTTTGGGTTTGGATCCAGCTAGCGATTTACAACATAATTCTACTATTAGACAATAATTATTATTCATTAAATTACTCAAAGTAGTACAAACTTAGAATTTACAGGAGTCTAAATTTCTCGGGGTTTACACACCGCAGCGCAAAATAGGGCTCGCCGCAGTGCAACTGTACGATACGAGGAATATTCGAGGATCTTTTTGAGCTCGCCATGGTGCAGATCAAGCTTGCTACAACGTGAGTCTGTTCATGCACATTCTAGACTGCTCGGGCACGGCAGAAGGCCCTAAAATAGGGTTTTTACTCTTTTCTTCTTTCAACTTAATTCCTAAGCTCTGGCTTGCTTTGACTTCATCCCGTTATCTTTAATCTTCATTCTTAATCTTCTTTTAAGTTTAAAAGACCTAAAAATGCAGGAAAATAAACCGTGACACTAAATATAACACTTAAGGAATACTAAGGCATAAATATATAATCTAAACCCTAAATCAATCATAAATGCTAACAAATATACACCGATTTATATGCATTTCCAGCTCTGATCATGTGTCTTCAGGCCATGCCAAAAAACCCCAATTGTGTGTCATAGAGCACCTGATTGTGTCCCATCGTGCCCTTAAATTTTTATTTTCTTTAAATATATTAAATAATTTATAATGATACTTTAAATTATAGTGGGTGTTTGGTTTATGATTTCAAGAAGTCACTCGGTGATTCTACAAACTCACAACTGTTTGCTTTGAGTGTTTGGTAAATACTCACCCAAAAACCCTTCTATTACACCCGTGGACCCAACCACCTTTTTAATAAAATATTATTATTTTTATTAAACCTCGTTGATCCCACCACCTTTTACATACAATTATTAATATTATATATGGACCCCACCACCTTTTTAATAAAATATTATTTCCTAATATTATTTTATTAAACCCCATGGACCCCACCACCTTTTATAAATACTCTCTTTAGAATATTGTTCTATTCAAAAATCTTGTTTAGAATACTCTATTCAGAATGCTGAACCAAACAAAAATCTTGTCTAGAATACCTGATTAAAATGATGTAGAATCGCAAATCAAACATAACATTTTAGAAAAAGAAAATCTAAAATTAAACTTAAAATGGAAGGAAAAAAAAAACCAAGAGTAACATATATAGAATATTTTACTCTTACATTGAACTATATAGAATTGCAATGTTTTAACGTTTCGAGATTTGTCCATAAAATAGATTAAAATTGAAAAAACATTATTATGAACCCTTATTTTTTAACACTAAATCAACGAATGAAACTTTTAATTTTTTATTTATTTAAAAGAGCGTGATGTTAAGAATTTGCGCACGTGATAGCTATAATTAGACCCAAATTTTGAATTTTATGTACCCTCCTATTTTAGCACGATAATGGCAATTGTGCGCCCAATACTAGCAGCACACTTGTTAAACCAACGTTATAGCACACTCGAGTATTTTGTGTGCTCGATTACACTATCGCGCTCAACACAGAATAAATATTTTTTTCTTCAAAACTCTTTAGATTAAAATAAATTGTTAGAAAATACAAACAATAGTTATTTCAAGACTCTTTACCAAAATACATTGTTCAAGAATACAATATAACAATACAATCACGGTTGGATAGTAGTTCTTGGTTCCTCTCGACTTGTCCTGGGCATAATTTGGCAGCACTTTTTCTAGTAGGTGTCACTCTTGCCCGCACTCTATGCACTTATGCTTCCACTTTGGCAAGTCACTGGATGAATGATACTTTATGCTTCCACTTTGGCAAGTCACTGGATGAATGATACTTGATGTTCTAGGCCTTCCTCTCTTGCGTTGTTGCTTCGAATATAGTGGCAAGACCATTACTTCATGAATCTCATCCAAGATTTCCCAATCTGACTACGAGGAAATAGGATATATGGACTCTTCATAAGCAAGCTTCCAATACTCTGAACTGTAGTAAACTGAGCAACAATCGTAAAACTTATTTTCCCCAATTTCGCTGCCCGCCCTAAACTCATGCCCATATGGAAGCTTTTCCAAGTTAAATTTCTTGCAAGTGCAAGTCATCCATTGTAGGTCTAGTTGCACATCGAAATTGCCACCTTGGATGACCCATTCCTCTGCATTAATCCTTGTAGGTGCCAACGTGCCAACATCCAAAGAAATATGTAGTTGTTTCTTGCACTCCGATGCAAGTGGTGATGTCAAAGTCTCGGCCTTTTCATGCATATCATTAAACCATTCCACCTTCTTCAAGAACGCGTCAAGCAACATTACTAGTGAGTACTCTCTAGCTTTTTTCAATGTTGAGTTTAGAGCCTCAACTATGTTGGTAGTCATGGTATTATACCTTTCACCCTTGAACATTGCCCTTGCTGCTTCTCAACACCTACTAGATTCAAAAGGTACTCGTGACAGGCGGATACCTCCATTCCAACTCGGAAAACTTAGCTGTAAATTCCACCAACTTGTAAGCCTTCGCATCCTAGTTAAAAATGGTGTTGGCACCTTTACTCTTAAACCAGTTCTTCATACTTTGTTCAATGTGCCAGTAGCATGCACTATAAATTGCCTACAGAAAAATGGTTGCCACCCGTTGCCACACCTTTTTGGATGCTTGGGTGTCTATCAGAGATATAGACCGAGCTGCCAAGTTCGTCAATAACATCCTTGAGCTGAGTGAGAAACCAGCTCAATGACTCATCCCTCTCTGAATCATCGATGCCTCATGCAATGAGATAATAATTGTAGTTATCGTCTTGACAAGTTGTAATCAACAAGGTTCCTTTGCAAGTCGACTTCAAAAATGTACCATCCAAACCAATAACTCCCAACATTAAAGAAAACCGCTTATTTCTATGCCGAGAGCCATTAAAAAAACTTGAACTTGTTATTATCATCAACCTCTATTTGAGTGACGGTTGTCAGATTCTTCACCATCAACATGTGACAATAGAATGGGAGAAGTGGAAAATTTTCCTCAGGAGACCCCAAATAAGGGAATGCGAATACTGCCTCACCTTCCAACCCTTCCAATAACTCAATTGTTTTCACGAAAAAGGTTCACGATTCATCTAGGGGTCAGTCTATCGGAGACACCTACATATTGCGACGTAAATTTTCATCCAATCAACCTGTAAGTTGCTTGCCAATGGTTCATATTATGCCCACTAATAAAGACGTGTGAATTTTGTGGTACTTTCATATTATAAATATCTCAAATTTGGTAACTTAGAGCCAATGCCCGCCACTTACAGTTCTTGTTAATGCACTTCACCACATACAACCACTTGTTTGATTTCACCACTTTTTACTCAAAATTACCATCCATTGTCATGGAGCTTGGCCTGCAATCATCTTTCATCTCAAACATTTGATTTACCTCTAGGTAGGACCCATCAGGAAAGGAAGCATCCGATGTTTGCCCACTTCCTAAATTATGGGGCATCGATCCAACTCCTTCGGGCAAAGGTATGTTCGGTACTGATTTGACATCAGCAAATCACAAACCTCCCTCTAATACATCAACCAATGCGAGTTCCAAACCACTCTCATTTGCACCCTTACTCTCATCCGATATTTCCATTTGAAAGTTATGTTGCACAAAAAATGGATCATGCCATAGATCTACATCCTTAACATTATCTTTATCTTCTTCTTTGTCCTCACCCTCTTCATCCTCTTTGTCTTCATCTTTCTCTTCCTCAACAGCATCATAATTGTCGAAGTATGGTAGGTTGTCGACCAGAGGCTGTAAGTTGTTGACATATTGATTGTTACTCCTCGCATCACTCTCAACAACTTTAGGCTCCTTTTAGACCTGCAAGGTTGTTTTTATTGTCTACCCCATCATCATCATCATAGAGATAGCTTGGTCATTTTCTTTATCTATGTGTGGGTTAATAACTTAATTTCAATTTGAACTCTTTCATGTTTATCTTGAACTTGTCATAAATTCGATCATGCGGCTTGCTCAATGGGATGCATTCATCGATGACCATTATTCTACTTTCTTCCTCACTAGTCCATTTCCATAATCCACCCAATTGTGTCCATCTACTTCCATACCCAACAAAAATTGCAAGACTCATCTCCATAAATTCACAAAATGAAAAAATAATTCTGAATTATTTAATTAAAATTAAAAGAAACAAAAAAATAATAACAATGAAGCACGATAGCATAGTCGATCGCACGACTCTATATATCGGGCCCGAAAATAGACCCAATAAACTCCAGATAATTTGTGCGATAGCTATAATCGAGCGCTTGATGATCGTTTATCACGCTTCCTAAATGATGCAACAATGGTTAATCGGGTGGTAAATCTTGCTTTGCCTAACCCATCGCGTAATATCGGTCAAACAATCGCGCTAGCCTATAAAATCTCAAATACCATATTTGAACCAAAAACCTTTGGATAGACTCTAAAAACAACAAAAATCTTACCCAAACAACTTATAAACTTTCTACTAATTAACTATTTTAAAGCCTAAACAAATAAAAATATGCACAACAAAATCCAAAATCATACAAAAACTAATACAATTTAGTACAAATATACTGAGGTTTTGTAGCTTCATTCTTGATTTGTTTTGAGCTAGCTTCAATGGTGGCTAAGGAACCACAATCACCGATGGTAACAACTCCAATGGAAGATGGTCAAAAAATTGTTCTGGGTTTTTTTTTTTTAAAAAAAAAAAAAAACAAAACTGTGGAACAGTTGTCTTGCTTGTTATTATTGGATTTCTCGCGACATTTTTTTTTTTTTTAAGTTAACTTAATTATAAACTATTATTAACTTTATAAAAAAAATAGGTCCTCAAAATGAATTATTATTTAGGGTATTTTATATACTCTATTTTCGTTTCAATTTTTTAGGGATAGTTGCATTTTGGTACACTTTAATTTCAAATTTTCTCAAAAAGTACTTGTGTGTTCTGATAATCCCAAAAGATATTGTGAACGGAGCAAAATAAAAATTAGGTACCCTAAGTTAATTTGATCGACGAAAATGCCCTTTTAAATTTATATATATTTCAAAAGTTTTCTTGCAAATCTCCACTTTATTATAATTGCAGGATCTATGCAAATGATGGTCGGTTGCTTTGTCACTGTGACCGCAGGAAGCTTGAATGGTAGAAAATCTTTTATCTTCCTTATTCATTTTTTTATTTTTTATTATTAAATGATTTTTGTTTGCATGATCAAATGTCATTTTCTATTTTCAGGTATCTTCATAGGGATTTAGAAAAACTTTTGGATGAAAATCCACCTACCATCACGCTTCTTTTTGAACCCAAAGGGTGTCCAAAAGATGAAGATGATGAATTTTATATACAAAGTCAAAAAAAAATACGTGTGGGCTGTGGTGAACGAAATCACTATTTGCACTACCGAATAATTGCCTCATGTTTCATAATTCATTTTCCTGAGCATTTGAAAAGTCATTGTTCTCATGATATGGTCCTAATTTGTGTGGACTGTCACGAAGTTGCTCATGCTTCCACTGAGAAGTATAAAAGGCAGGTTGCTGAAGAATTTAGAATTCCTCCTTTTGTTCGTAAAGTGGTTGATTCTGAACAAGCCCAAACTACATCTGGGTCATCTTCTCCAGCTACAAGATTTGAGGAAGCAGGTGTGTCTCCTTTACAATTACGAACAGCTACAATGGCTCTTATGAAGCATGGATCAAGAATGCCACCAAAGCGCCGTGAAGAACTAACAGAGGTGCTAAGTGTATTTTTTTAGCTCAACGTTTTTTAGACTTAACTACAAGGAAGAGCATATTAGGATTGGTTATTCTGTTAGTTTGTTGTAATAAGGGTATTTTAGTCTTTACCTAGCCGATCATAGCTAGAGCTTAGTTGTTTCTTAGCTGGATATTAGGTTTGATATGTTTCTCTATTTTCCAGCTTGTAACCATTTGCTATATATAGCAGTTGCTTGGTTCTTTCTCGTTAAAATACAAAAATATACATATATTTTCTTCTTCAGATTTCTTGTAACGTAACATCTATTTTTTTTTTTGTTCTCGAAAAGGTTTTTAAAAAAAATAAATGAACCTTTATAGTTGAATAGTGAACAAAGCAGTCATTGTAGAGCATTTTTGCTCGCAAAACTTAGTTTCGTGCTCAAGTTTTTATCACTTGTATGCCTAAAGAAGATAACTTAGAGTTAGAGGTTCTTAGCCACAACTATTATGGGTTATGTTTTAGGAATCCCTTTGAGATACTGATTTTTTTTTTCCTTCCTGGAGAGTCCATATTGTTAATGTTTATGTCAACATTTTGTACATGTTAGTTAGTTTCTCTTGCTCTTTGCAGATTGTTATGAGATATTATGGAGGAAGGGAAGTAATTGAGGAGGATTTGGAAAAGGCTTTGCTAATTGGGATGAGTCCTTATGAGAGAAGATGATTTGAAAAGAAAAAAGGGTCGTCTTTAAAGCATTATAAAGGAAGTACTCTGGTAGATGCGGAGCAGGAGAAGAGTACTAGTAAAATTAAAAAAAATGAGATTCTAGATACATTAAGTAGAAGCGAAGATAACAACCTTTCCATGGAAATGGATGCTGATTTAGGCATTGATGGAAAAGTCTCTACTGTTGATGAAAAGAACATGACCGCAAATGAAAGTGGTGCTGATGATGATTTTGGGAGTAGAAGTTCATCAAATTGAAAAGTTGATCTCTATTATACCGAATATGACAGAACTACCCACCCTAAGCATAAATCAAAACTATCTTTGTTGGGACATAGACCACATGGGAAACAAGTTATGGATTTACTATTGAAGGAATATGGTGAGGAGGGTATTTGTCAATTCTGTCAGATGGAGACGCTGTACATCCTCGTTTCTTACCTGGCGGCTAAGATATTACGCACAGGTAGAATAACCATAATGAAGCTCGTTTTGTTAACTTATTTTATGAACATATCTGTTGCGATGCTTAATTTTAGATGTATAATAATCATATACTTTACATTACCATTTGAGCGATACCCTTCTTTGAACATATAGCTCTCGTTCTTGTATCAGACACATCCCAACAAATTGATATACATTCTCTTTCAGTCCTTCTATCTCTCTCCATATGCACATTCATAGGAATCACATCTTATTTGTAGAACTACTAGCCTACTATAATAATTTCACTTTTCATGTGCTAACATTTGGCGCCTATGCATATTATACAGGTTCATAGGTACATGATAATTTAACAATAAGAAACCTAGTTTTACAACTTCATCACTTGAGGCAGTTTGCACCTTGTATGGATGTTCAAATTCTTTACTACTAATAGGTATAATGGTGTCTAGGGTTGGTAGGGATTTGACCTATTTACCTGACTATTTGCTTGAATATACTTGTTTGATTTCGCCATCTAACTTCGTAGTATGATTGAACCACTACTTATCATGGTTCTCAGTTCATCAATTTCTATATCATTGCTATAATTGTTGCTAAATTGTGATCCATTTTTCCCAAGGTTTTGATCCTGAGCCCTGTTTTTGCCAGAGGTAGGAAGGACTTTGGTGATTTTAGTGTCTACAATCCTGCTAAGAGAGTTCCCACCATGTCTAATGATTCATGATTTTGGATCGGGATATATAGCAAGAGGAAGTACCAGAGGTTTTTGTGAAGGACAAAAATCCTTATGCAAGTATTTGATGTGTTTTTGACATTATATTCTCATTTTCCCTTGGTTTTTGCATTATGGAAAACGACCGGCTAACCCTAAAAACAGGAATAGGACAGCATCTAAATTTTCCTCTAGAAAGCAAATTCACTGTGTTTTGACATCAGATTTTATGTCTCTTCTTGCTTTGATGAATGTCTTGACTGAGTAGCTAAAAAGGAACTCAAATTATGAGAATGTGTTTTGCATTTGGTGGAAATGGAAGACAACAAATGCAGCCAAGCAGAATTAAATTTAACTCTTGTTTAGTTGTATCCATTTACACAAATGTTTTGAACCATTTGTCAAATGTGGTGCAAAAAGTTCAAAATCAGCATGTTTGGAAAACTTTCCTAGAGTTTTTGAGAAGGGTTTTTTGGAAATTCTTGGGATGGGTTTTTGGGATGAGTTCCATGTCTGGCATAGTTTTTAAAAAGTGTATAAATTTTTAAAAAACTTGAAAACTTGTTTGGTAAAATGTTTTGAAAACTCTTAAATTTTTTTGTTTCCCAAATAATTCATAAATTACTAATTATATAAATGGAAGTTATATTTCAAGATGCTGAATATAATCTGACTTTTATCACGTTTTAACTACCAAACAACCACCTCTACATTAGAAAGCTTTGAAGCATGAGGGAAAGCATCCAAGGAACCGTATAAAAAAAAAAAAAAAGGACATGAACAATGCCCAATTTAGCAAAATTGTGGGCAAAAAATGGGTATCCCTAGGGAACAAAATTAGCACGCCAACAAAGAATAAGATGCAATCGACTACTACAATTTGATTTAATCAACCCTAAACCAACATAATTAAATTCAAAGTTGCAATGTTAAATACATCTAATGATGATTAGCAATCATCAATTCTGCAAGTCTCTCTCGAAAGCGCACCCAACTGGAGTTATTGGTAGCTCCTCCTGTTGAGCTTCCACCAATCTCTTCTACATCGACATCTTCCTCTTCAAGGTCCTCTTCAATCTCATCTTCTTCATTCTCTTCATCATCCACCACTTGATTACGATTACTGAAGTTGTTTTCATCATTTGACCACATCTTAATGAAATTATGAAGTACCGCACATGCCATTGGAATTTGAGATTGCTTATAGAGTGGATACTTCTTCATACTAGTTAGGATTGGAAATCTATTCTTCCAAATTCCAAAAGTGCGCTCGATCGAGCTGCGTAGAGATGCATGCCGATAATTGAACAAGTTTTCTTTTCCACCTTGCCCACGCCCGCGACACCCGTTATTGATTTGATATTTATGGGATCGATATGGGGCAAGGAACCCATGCTTATTAGCATAACCACAATCAACCAAATAGTATTTACCTGAAATAATGTTTGAAATTTTTAAAAAATAATTTGGTACAATCAAATTATAATGAAGGTCATTGTTTAAAAGTGTAAAAATTACCTCGAGGAGGAACTTGGAAGTTGTATGAAGGATTTGTAATACACTCCCTTAATATAGCTGCATCATGCATGGAACCTTCCCAACCAGCTGCCATATATGTGAACTTGAGATCAAAGTCACAAGCTGCCATAACTTGTTGGGTGGTAACCTTATTTCGACCACGGTAAGATGGGGCTAAATGAGCAGGTACAATCGCACTAACATGTGTGCCATCAATAGCCCCAATACAATCCTATAAAATAACCAAAATTAAATTATCATACAAGTAGTATGAAGTAGTGTAATGTAAAAAAAATAATAATAATAATTTAAAAAAATAATATTAAATATACCTTAAAATAAGGATAATATTTTGGATTGTGACGTATGTTAGGATGAACATTATCTACATCTGGAGGCCTAATATATTCTCCTGACATTCCACAAATCGCCAGACAAACATCTTTGAAATATCGGCTAATTGTTTCCCCAGAATGTTGCCAATCCTCCATTGACATTCTAACCGTGGCTGCATGTGTGACTATGTAGAGGAAGATGAGTACCTGCTCTTTAACACTCATGTATCGGGTAGGTCTAAGTCTTTGAGTACCTTCAAGCTTTAAACACAATCTCTCAAAACAATCTCTGTTCATCCTCACACGGTTGTACAATCTTTGAGGATGACCGTACAGTAACTCAAGCATCCTATCATGACCTTGCAATGCAGAGTTGTGCATTGCTTGCCTTTCCATCACGTTGATCTTTCTTGTTGCCCATATCATCACAGCCATGAAGGCATGACAGTATAGCTCATTATCATCTGAACTATATTCAGATGAGTTATCATCTGAGTTGTCATCATAAATGTCACCTGGATCTCCCATTATATTGCCCTGCTCAACATTTAACACTCATTAAAAATGAACAAAACAAGTTGTATATCCATAACAAACATCACAACATAAACATAAACATAAACATAACGCAAAATATTGCAAGTTTTCTAGTTATAGGGCAAAAAGGGAAGGTCTCAGAAGAAAAAAGAGCAAACATATAAGCATTCCCATGAGATTCTCAACATTGATAAGGTAGTCACCATATATAATGTGAAGATAGAGAAGAAATGAGAAATAAACCAGAAAAGTCTTCACTAGCCTCAAGCAAGTTGAAACCAACAAAGAAAATTCAATAAAAGCCATTTAAGAAAGTTCTTCAAAAAAGGCAAGGTACAATGAAATTGATAGTTGTAATACCAGGATGAGCATTTTTAGGATATTGTTCTTGGTTTTATAACACAATATGTTTTTTATAATATTTATTTTAGCGAAATGGTATTGATTTTGATTTTGTGTAGAGTTCTTACAAAGAGGCACATTATGTCTTTTGCTCAAAAAAAAAAAAAAAGATTTATGTTTTAGGAGACACATAGGTAATACATATATATGGTATTAAGCTACTTATAATAACAAGTTTAAATACATCTTCATACTAAAAAAGAAAAAAACAAAGTACAAACAAGGAAAAAACCTTATAATGATAGAACATGATTCCTTTTGGCAATAGTTAACAATGAAACATGTTTAGATAATTTGTTATGAATTGTTCATGTAAAGCTTACAAAAATAATCAGAAAACCTCATATTTTATGAATTGTTCACGTAAAGCTTTGAACACAAAACTGATCAGAAAACTCCCATCCCAAATGCTAAACACAAAAGAGTATAAAAATTAGAAAATAAAATGAGAGAAATATAGCAGAAGAAAATAGGAGACGATAGATCAAGTAACAAAAGCCTCACAACCATAAGGATGAGTCTAAGGATGATAAAGGTAAAATGGCTTCCAAAATATATTTGGGTGAGTCATTGAAAATCTGGACTACACCAAAGACAGAGTTTTGGTTATTGACTGAGATTGAATTTGTACAAGCAAGGACCAATCAGTCCCTTAAATACAAAATTATGTTCATCGTAATCAAGTTATAGGCAAATAACCAAACATAACCAATAAAATCAAGCAACAAAAGTGCATGCAACCATCTCATTGATTATAAATCCATTAACAAATTCATCCCTTTTTTTCATCCTTTTTTTTTTCCACTGATTATAAACCCATTAACAAATTCATCCCTTTTGTTTTCACTACATTCAACCAAAACTCACACAAATTAACTACATTGAAGAATTGGCAATAATGAAATCAGAAATCATCATATGTGAACAGAGAAAAAGCAAATGGAACCTCACCTCGTTTGAACTAGTCGATGGACAGGGGAAATGAAGAGCAGAGATGGCGACAAAGGAAGTGAAGCTTGAACAAGATGTCAGCTTTTACGGCCAGGTTCTCAATGTGGACAACCACCACCGAGCAAGGCAAAAACTCCTTCTTCTTGGGATTTCCTTCACAAAACGGCCATGGTTGAACATGGAGCATCTAGGTCTTGGGAGAAAGGGGGAAAAATCCAAGAGTAAGGCTTTTCCAATTGGAACTTCATGATTTCACAAATAACATAATATAGAAGATAAAGAAACTTACCTTGAGCCATTGCTCTGCTTCCTACATTCCAAAACTCACAGATTATTTGGAGAATGAAGAAATTATGTTTCTATCTATTCCTTTTTATAGGCAGAGAGAGGATCAGTTTCTTAAGGCTAGTTTTGTAACGTTCCATATCTTTATTGGAAATAAGATATAAATTATCTTTATTACGTTAGTTATAACACATCCCATCAATTAGTTTAAACTAAAAAACCATTACAAAATAAAAGCCACATAAATCATCTTTATTACGTCAGTAATTACACATCTCATCAATGTGTTTAAAATAAGAAACTGCTTTTCTAATAACCATTGAGTTTAAAGCATTTATTTTATTATTATTTATCCAAACTGTTGGTCCAGATGGCAAAACAAGAGGGGTTGGGGGGTTGTAAAATTTTTGAAAACTTTTCAAGCAATTAAAAACTTAAAACATTCAAGAAAATAAATCTCTTCAAAACAAATTGCAATAAAGAAATA
>WUAT03105881.1:0-12771 GCA_010015005.3 Ulmus americana | reverse complement strand
ATTTATAATATTATACAGGGGAAGGTATTTAAAGCATTTGATATTACTTTTTTACATTATTTCAAAATATTTCTCTCTCGCATTACTTCTCCACTACTTTTTAATAAAATATTATTTTTTTACTATTTTTGAATAAAATATTACACATCTTTATCACATTTTAAATAAAATATTACTTCTCTCAACTACTTTTTTAATAAAATATTATTTCTCCATAATTTTTTTAATAAAATATTACATTTCTTCGTTATCTTTTTAATAAAATGTTATATATTTACTACTTTTTAAATAAAATATTACATTTCTTTACCATTTTTTTAATAAAATATTATTTTTATATTTTATTATTATTAAATTTTATAAAATTTATCATTTTTTATAAAAAATTTATTTTAAATACTCTCTTTACAATACTTTACCAAATAAAATTAGTATTTAAAATATCTTTTTAAATGTCCTGCTTACAAGTGTTTCGCCTTCTCCTTCTATTGAGCCGCCGCCCAAACCAAGTCTGCATCCTCTCACGATTTCTTCATCTACAGAGCTTTTATTCGCTAACAACCTCCGGTATTGATTTTCCCTCTCTCTCTCTTCATCTTCCTCTTTTACTTTTAAACTATTTTGTAGATTTGCTAACAATTTTCTGAAATTTGTGTTTGCTTCTACTGTTTTACAGATTGTGCGCACTTCTGGTTTTTTTTTTTTTTTTCCCGAGAAAATCTGAGGGAAATTGAGGATTGAGGAATGTACTCTTCTCTCTCTTGCATTCGACATGGCCGTCGATCTTCGTCTCTAATCTCTCTCCTCACTCGCTGCCATAGCGGGATCAATGCTTCCAGGACCTTCGCTGGGATGACAGCAAAAAATGGTAAATTTCCTAGATAGGTTAAATTCATATTTTCTTTGAGGTTAAGGAAATCTAATTGAAGTTCTAACTTTGAATTGGATATCAGTTTGAGATTCTTGGATTTGTTAGTCGATTGATTAGGAGTTCTGCCTTGTGGTCTTTTATTTGAAGATTAGGGTTTGATTTCATTGTCATTTTAGCTTATTAGACTATGCTAAATTCACAAAGTTTGTCTATGTTTTTGTTTTGGGATTAATTTTTGTCAGGTTTATGATTTTGCTTCATTTTATGTTGAGTTTACTGGATAATAACAACTTTTATATATATATATTGAATGAAGCTACTCATATATTGACAAAGATAGAGAAACAAACCCAGCTAACTGGAAATAGGAGCAGTAAAAAAGTTTTCGAGTTATTTAATGCGGAAACTTAAAGAAACTCAACTCCATTTAACTAACAAAAACTTTGAGAAAACATTCCAAAGATCAGAACATCCACTTCAATTCGGAATTATTAACTACGAAATCATGTTCCCAACAGAGTCAACATAACCTTGCATAATAAAACGGGCAACACAGACTAGTCATATTTATTCACCTTTCTCATTTCACTTGGTTACTGGATATGAACAACTTGAACAATGAATATTGGAGAAATTTTTGTTTATGAATTGGTAAATACATGTTGAGGATGTCCTTGTTGCTTTGCTCATTCCTGATGGCTACTCTAGCTTGCTCTTAATGGTTGAATTCTAGCTTGCTTTTGAGAACTTGGGTATTACACAACTTAATCATGGGTTTGTTTTCTGCAAATGTTTGATTTTCTTAAGTCGTTCATCTTGGTTCGTCTTATTTGGCTCATTTGGTAAAATTTTTGCATAATAACTAATGATAATTATACGGACCTTACTGTTGTAGTTGTTGATATTTCTCATCTGATTTTCCCTCTTTACAGAGATGTTGACACTGAAACATCAGGATATGGTCTTACCATAATTTTTATGTGAGTTATTGTTAAGGAGTTATTTGGATCGAAGAGGGCAGAATAAGAACTTTTTTTATTGAAGGCAACTTGGAATTTTGTTAATTTATTGATAAATGTAAGTCATTGAACATTCTTGGTGTTTACAGGTCCCCAGGAGAGTGTCCAATGCGGTTCTAATGTGTGGGGACTTTCTGCAAGCTCAGGTTTGAGTTCCAGTCTTATGCGTCACAAGGGGAATGTCTCTGCTCCATATGCTTTGACTTCCCAATTCACCATACATTCTGATAGTCGGAAAGATATTGAGAATAGAGCAAATCCCATGAATTTTGTGAGGGGCATTATAGAGGAAGATGAAAAGAACTTTATGGGCATTTCTAGATTTTCTCGACCAACTGTGGAGAATGCTGATCTTGTCCACATAAAGCTGATGCGTAACAACACTTTTGTCACTGTGACTGATTCAAAGGGGAACAAAAAGATCGGAGCCTCAGCTGGTTCGTTACCAGAGATGAAAGGGGGAGCAAAACTATCAAAATATGCTGCTGAAGCGACTGCAGAACACATTGGAAGAATGTCAAGAAATTTGGGGTTAAGATCAGTTGTAATGAAAGTTAAAGGGTTTACTTACTTCAAAAAGAAGAGGCAAGCCATTATGAGCTGGAGAGAGGGCTTCACTAACTCTCGAGGGGATCAGAATCCAATTGTATGCATAGAAGATACAACCCGAAAGCCCCATAACGGCTGCCGGCTCCCCAAAAAGCGCCGGACTTAGGACTCAGCACTGTGGTGGCTGGATTTTCTTTTGTCTTAGCAATGAGGTATCTTTTCCATTACTCCATGTCTTGGAGAACAATCTCAGTGATGGAATAAAGCAAATGGCTTGACATGGACTACTTTTATTCTCGAGCATTTTAAACATTTTGATGATAGTGTAGTGATGATATATTTGAAGGAAACCAGTTTTTTTTGGACTGGCTCGTTTAGCATGCAATGGATTGGAAAATCTTCATATTAATAGCCAGTCATGATTTTTCTGATATTTGATACTATTTGGTGCTTCAATAGTTGCATGCTCAACTAATTTTATGAAGAATTTTGATAATTACATACCCCCATTTCTTGTATTGGGCCCGCAGGCTTATACAGCCCAATAATATAATCCTTTTAGTATTGTTTAGAAAATGTACTTTTGTTTATTTTTTTTTTTATTTTTTACATGTTTCTTTTCAATATGACAAGTAAGGACAAAATAAAAAAACAAAAAAACGATGATCAGATTTCACCATTATTTGAAATGGGTAAAAACAAAGTGAAGTACTGTTTTACTTCCAGGCTCTTTTACCATTTTTTCCACAAACGTAAAAAACCATAGGTTTGCATTGGATTCTTAAAAAAAAGAACATAGAGTTAGCACAATCCAGGTCGATTATCGACACAAAAAAAAGTGCAAAAAGTATTAATAACAGTGCCTACTTGTCGACTTTCACCTCACATTAAAAGCCAACAATAGCCAGGGCATAATGCCAAACATCTTTTGGCCTATACCAAGTACGTTGTGCTAGAATAACTAATTCTTGCAGATTTTGAGGCAGCCAAAACCACCTGTCGGCATAAAAGCCTCTTCCAAAACCTCTTACTAGTTTTGACTTTAAACGATAACAGACATAGGACACTAATAAAAGAAGAAAAGCCAAGTTGATTTGAGATCAAGAACAGGACAAGAGCATATTGATTGCAAGTACTCCTCTACCAACCAGAATATGACATTGAAATAGTTTTTACTTTTAAGCCCCCAATAATATGAGCTAAATGAAAATTATCTCAGAGATAGCCTTTGTAACATTTTAGGATAAAAGTAAAAAGAGAATACAATTCACAGAAATCTCCATTACAAAGCTAATCTCCTTTCCGTCGTCCCACTGCACTCGCCAAAAAGAGAAATATTTGTTAGTCAATTATACATTGCTGACGACATAATCATCTAATATGTAATTGCAAACCATAAAGAGAAAACAAAGCTTTCAAGTTTCAATAATATAAGCTAAATGAACATTATTCCAGTTTGAATGGTGTGATGAATACCAGCTGCAGCATCAACCACTATTGGCAGCAGAACTGGAAGAAAAGAAAATACTGACCCAACTCATCTAGGCCTTTGTTACAAAATGTACGGGGGACATCGCAAATTATTGTTTTTTTAAATAGGAATCCATATTGGTTTTTTCCGGCTAACTGTATCCAAGCAATAATATTTATGATCAAATTCTCTTCATTGATCCAAGAATTGCTATTTTTCCCCCTTTTCAGCTCCACAAATTTCAAATGCATTATAAGAATTTTGGTTCGCATGAACTGTTAAATTAGGATCACTTGACAGCAATTAGTGCTCATCTCTATTTAGCAAGGTGAAGAACTCATATGAATTCAAATGTCACCAACCATACACATAACATGCATTACTTGATTAAATTGAGTGCAAACAATACACTAATAAAAACCCTCTTAGAAGTACCTCCGCCCTTTTTTAAACACATTAGCTAAGCAGTGAAATCCAAATCCCGCGCTTACACTTCCTACCCATACTTAAATCTATCTAGGCAGATCCCCTGCTAACTAAGAATACACAGAACTCTCAGTCTAAGCATGTTCTACAGATAGACCTTCTTATTGCCCTTTCAGCATAGACTACAATAATATCACCAACCTCATAAACATTGACTGAAATTCATCAAAAAAACAAAAACGTAAAAGCACTATCATTGGCACAAATATCAAATTAGGCAATGACAAAACATTACTTCCATATAAATGGAAAGAAAATGTTGAATGACGAGTAAAAACATGGTTACACAACTTAAACATTGTTGACAAGCAAGAATGCTAAATAAACCATACCCATACAAAGAAACCAACTGATTAATGAATATAGCCTATACGAAATCAAGGCCCACCAGAACTCATCCACGATAAGAAATTCTTGGGCATCTAAAATCCACTACAACCTAGTCTAGATGCTAGATCACAATGGCAGTGACAAACTTTGGTGCAAAGAAAACTAAACTCATTTAAGATCTCCCTAGATTTCACAATCTTAAATATCATCACGTTTCACAAGATAGACATTCGTTACCCAAACCCTATAAACTCAACCATCACCAACACTTCCCTAGAGGCCTTGGCAATAATTTGGTAACTCTAAAATACTATTTGAAATTTCCATTGTTCCACCATGATCCACCATTTTCATTTATTCCTGACTTATGAGCTACAATAACAATGACTATAAATCACTTATCAAGACCATTCCCTAAAATAAGAAGCTTATAAATTTTCCCTCACTAATTGTAATCCATTCACCTTATTACCAGCAAAAATAAAGACTATACATTTGATTTCGACATAAACACGGGGAATCGCATACCAATTGCATCAAAAGTGGACAATAAGCTCCCACAAAACTAAACCAAATCAATCTTACTCAAAAACTTCTCATTCCCCATTATAATTTAACAACCAAAATCCTAATCTTTAATCAGAAACAGGGCACACCCACTTCCAAACTCAATTCAAAAGAACCGTACTCAATAGAATTACAACTCAAACGACAAGAACAAATAGGCAAATCAAGAGTGATAAAATCTGCGGAAAAATTACCTAGTAGAGATCAGATTTATGGATCTAAAGCTCGAGTTTGAGCTCGTCCTTTTCAGCAGAGAGGTAGTGAAGAATGTAGGGGGTGACTCGGATGACGGCGACCCAAGCTCCGAACATGGCAACGTGGGTTCGCAACTGCTTATAAGCCACAGCCTTATCAGGCTTCCTCATGAACATTCCTGGAAACATCTTGATCTCCTTTTCTTCAAACAAAGTTGCTCTGCAACTGGAAAATCTGGAACTTAGGGTTTGGGGTTTTAGGGCTTTGAGACGAGGTACTACGAAGGAAGGAAGAAAAGGGATTTGTCTACCACGTGCGGCTAGGGTTTTGGTGACTCCTCACGTGTTTAGTCCTTTTTTTAATTATTATTTATTGGACGTGTTAAAAAAATAAAATAAAATAAAATAAAAAGAAAAAAAAGACGTGTTTAGAAAAAAGAATATTATTAAAAATATATATATACCAATTTATTTTTTAAATTAATTTTCTTGAATTTTTGTAAAAAGAAATTTTTTTTTTTAGTTAGTTTTAAAATTTTCCACCATCATTTAACACTCACTAACAACTTTAAATATATACAATCCAATTTGATTGTGTTGTAATATACTATTTTTAGTCCATTAACAAATAAAAATTAATTAGAAATGACGACAATATTAGGGATGACAATTTTTCTCGTGGGACCCGCCCCTAATGGTATCTGAATAGGGGTAAAATTTTGAGATGGTATTTATAAAAAAAAAATTCGATCGGGGATGGTATTTATGAAAATCTCCAACCCCGATTATATATATATATATATGTGTATGTATTTATATATAACATAATTAATTAAATTATAGTCTAACTCAAATAAATATTCAACTTAATAAAATCATAACTTGGTTATCATCTTAATTAAATACTCAACTCACTTTATTTAATTCTAAAGTCATTAAAACTCATTATAATACTCACATATCCAACCTATATTATTTTTAACATTATAAAAGTCAACTATAATTTAATTTCAAAAAATGAAGAAAAAAAATTAGGGAAGTCCGACGGGAACTCGTCCCCTATAGGGGATTCTCCATCACCGTTCCTGGATAAAATAATAGGGGATGGAGGCAGGGATGGGGATCTTAAAAGTTGGTGGGGCCGATATTAGAATCACTAACCATACCCGGCCCCATTTACATCCCTAAACACTATAGAAAGGTTTTTTTTTTTTTTTGTTACAGGAAATTTGAGTTCATGAATTTAGATGAAAATAAGAAGAGATTTTCAATCTTCAAGTTAGAAGTATGGATGCAATTGGGTCTAATTTTGGAAATATTAACTCAATCCAATAATAATTGGTCTATTAAAATTCAACCCAATCTAATCTAATCATGAGAAAAACATAATCTTGCCTTAATCGGTATGGGTCGGGTTGAGTTGATTATTCATTTAAAAAATTTACATTTATTTAACAAAATAAGTGAAATTTTTAATATAATAATAAGTTTTAATAACAATCTCATATGTTGAAATCCAAACATAAATTAGAGCTTAATTGAAGAGTACTTAAATTACAAATTAAAAACTAGTTCAATCCATTCTCACTCATCCATGTCGTCTCCTCCTCTTATCTCTTCAGCTTTCTCTCAATGACACGATAATCATTAAGAACACTTATCTGAGAAGAACAAAATGCATCATATATTAACTTGTTTCACTTTAGTAATACTTATGTATCAACCTTATGTTTAAGGCTTCTAAAAGGGAAAACAAAATAACTTTTCTTATGCTTGACTAATCAATTATCATGAGCACTATGGTTGCATTACCATCTATAGTTAACCCGATATTACAGTTGTTATTGGTAGTGTAATTTCTGAATTGTGACTATGATTTGGAAAAGAGAAAGGCATAGGTTTTGTTAGTTTTTTTTTTTAAAGAAGTTAGTATATATAATATAATATTATTAATATACACTATTCCAAATTGTGACTTTAAAAGTGGATCATAGGTGGCGGTTATAGGAAACTGCCACCTATTGTGATATTAGGCGGCGGTTCTTCAAACAAACCCCTACTTAATGCTTATGTAAATTCGGATGCGTATTTTTGGACTTTAAGTGGTGGTTGAAGTTAAAAATCACCACCTAATGTTTTACGTATAGATGGCGGTCGAAGTTAAAAATCACCACCTAATGTTTTACGTGACCAAAGACTTATCCAACAACTTCCCGACCCTTTTCCAAGACTTCTCCGACCAAAGACTAGCTGCTAAAGAACAACCTTAGATCTAGTTATGATATGTTATGTTTTAAAACATTTTATAGTATTTGTATTATAATTTAGGGTTTTGTAATTTATGTGAAATGTCTATATTATTTGCAATGTTTTAGATAGTTTAAGTGTGATAATGTTAATTTATAGTGTTTGGATTTATTCAAGTTATTTTGTTGATATTAATTTGGATTTTGTAATTTGTGGTGCATTTTAGGGCTTTCTATTAGTTTGAAGATATTACTAGAGGTTGTTCCCAGCATCCTGATTTAGTGCGGATCCGGGCCCAAGGATGCCAGTTGGATGTCACATTCAATGAGTGTGGCGTACCAATCAATACAAATGGCCGACACTTCATAAACTTTCTTGGAGTGTTGATGCGGCACCGAGTATTGGTGGACATCAAAAACTGGCCTTGAATCCTGATAAAGATGAATAATTAGATTTGGGTCAAGGTCTTGGTAAGTAATTAAAATCTAACTTATATTTTGATTTAAGTGCGCTATCAGTGTTGTGTAAATTTTTTATGTTGAGACTTTTTTTTTTTTGGGTGTGCATTGCAGGCTACATACAATATAGAGGATTGTTAGAAGAGACTAATGTTGAATCATATGTGCATCTATTGGCTGAACTTTAAGTCTGCGTTAGGGTGAAATCATGTAGACAAAGGGGAAACTGACTTCCCCATGTTGATTATGCCAACATCATTGCACAAGACATTTGGGAATGTGTTATGCAAAGACGTTTGTCCAATAATGACCACAAGAAGATACAGGAGCGTAATAAGAGGAATAGCCTCATGAATATGTACTGCCACTTATGTGGTCCAACGGGCTACAAAGGCCTTGAAATCAAAATTGTAAGTATATGTTTTAATTAAAATTACTATTATTGACTAAAACTTTTTGTTTGTACATACGCTAACTTTTATTTTGTGTTTTTCAAACATCAAAAGAGAAAAGAATATACCAAGAAGTGAGCTTTGGATATAAGCTAGCAAGGACAAGAAGGGTAACTTCAAGGATGAAGGTACCAAGAAGGTGGTCGATAGGATTAATGAGTTGGCTGAACAGGCAACTTAGGGGCCGATTACACCTAGCGATTGTACTACTGACTATAGTGCTTGGGACAAATGAGCACCTAGGCCGCGTTAGGGCGGGCTCATGGGCTACCATGTGACAGACCACGTGGAATGAGCTTTCACCCTCATGTTGTGATCGGCTAGAGTCTGACATACAGCATTACAAGACGTTATACGAGAACCTTAGTCAAACAATGAAATGGGTGAAATAACAAATGATAGCGAAAGGTTTCCCAACAATGCCAGGTTCGATTAGCCTGGATTGGGAGTGAGAGAGCTTTCTATGATCCCCCTAAGGCTCCTGAAGTGGCCACACCACCTCCGGACTCTAATAATGTAAGTAAACTAACTTTTGAAACTTAATTATTTTGTTAAATTTTATGTTGTGTCTTTCAGAAGCTAACAATTTAATTTTTATGGTGTAGGGGTGAGCTGCAACATGACAATTGGCTTTATTGATAAAATCGTTGCATGTGGGAGACGATATGGAGAGAGTGGAATCGTTACAATTCATACTCAACAATATGGGTAAGAGACAACCTGTGTTTCTATTGATCGGGTGATCAATGAAGATAGCTCGTTACCTCTCTATTTAGAGGAGTATAGGATGGTCGGCTAGGCCGTAGGCACATTCTTACTTTGGCATGTAAAGTAGATATTTTCTTACTCGAAGATAGTACTTGTAATGTTTTAGTTTAAACTACTATATGTTAGTACTATTTACTAAAACTTATGCTTTAATTTGTAGATTACGTCCGAGAAGACTTCAAATGGTTCGACTAGTACTTCGAAGTTTAGAGATGCAGCAGAGAAGGATAATCAATCGCCACGTCTTTGGGCACTAACCTGAAATGGTTGCAAACCATTTTGGCACTCGCCTCCTCATTAGTTGAGGATGAAGTAATCCAATTAACTATGAGCCACAAAGTAGTGGGAAATCCTCACACTATTCCATTAAGCAAGGAAGATATCACCCAATTTGCGAGGATGAAGGAGATCTCGACGAATTGCATATATGTATATATCATGTAATATTTTCATACAAATGGTGATTTCATAGTTTTGTATTGTCTTTTGTAAAGACATCGACTTTGTAAAGGTGGCTATTTTCGTAACAAAAAAGTATTTTTTGAGTGACTTTTATATTTTGGTGAGAGGGTTCTTAAAGAGGTTCCCTTTGGCTCATAAACAAGCTCATGTCATGTGCATTGTGTCTATTTTGTCTCTAGGTTGAGTCTTGGTTGCATTGAGTTTAATTCATTTCTAAGTTTGGGTTGTATTTCATGTGTCTTGCATTGATTCTCATTTTAGACCATCTTAGGGTTATATTTTTGGCTTTGTGGAAAAATACTAATTTTATATCTATGAGTTAGCTTTCCAACACACTTTGAAGAATGTCATTTGGAGGTCTATAGCTCAAGCTACGACCATTTTACGAAAGTTATGCAGAGCTGTCAGAAATGTCGTGACATTATGAGTTACAATGCCGCAACGTTCTTCCTTGGAGTACAACGCCGTGGCTTCATAATGAAAACACCACGACATTGTAGTCCTAAGCCAAATAAGTGCTATTTTGACCATTTTTCCCATGTTCGACCCTTATATGCACCCTAGGTCATTTCTACACCTCAATACACTCCTTGCACGAATTAGAGCTGCCTTATTAGTGAGTGATTATTGTATTTGATTATATTTCTAAGTTTTATTAAAGATTAGAGTGTTAGAAATTGATCAACATGAGTTTGAGTTAGTCTCTTATTCTTATTTATGCATTTCATTATCCTTGAGTCTCAATATGTGTATGAATGCTTGACTACATGTTTTGTGCTACTTGGTGAGGTGATTAAGTAGCATATTAAGCTTTTTCTTGGGTTTGAGATAGCTTAGTCTTGTAGTTGTTTCTAGGTGTGAGGTGAGGTGATCTCTTGTATTGGGATTTTGATTATGAGAATTTGGGTTGTTGTCCAAACCTAGAGAGAGCTTGATAAAGGTGTCTTAAAGCTTGTAATTGAATACCAATCAACCTAGTGAGACTACATTAAGTGGTCTAAGGGTCCCAAGGTTTTTTACCCGATTTGGGGTTTTTCCTCACAAAAATCTTGTTGTTTATTGATTATTATCATGGTAGATGATTGAAGATATCTAGTTGATAGTTTGTGAAAATTGGAAGATTGGAATTACATCAAATTTCTCATTGTTCATTTGTTACAAAGTGTGCACACCAAGTGTTTAACGAAATTCCACAAAGAAGTTTGAAAGTTTTAAATTGGCTAAAAATCGGCAAATCACATATTCACTCCCCCCCCAGGTGAATTATATACTCCAAATGGTTTTTCATCTTCTAATCTTGTTGACGATTGGAGTTGTAGATACATGCACGAGACACTTGGCGGAGAAGGTTCATCTTTCTGCTTCTTATATCCACGTTGTTTGGCGTTTACTGAAAAGAGCGTCGAGGAGAAAACAAGTTACATATTAGACATAATCAACAAAGCTCCGAGCACCAAGTGATTATACTTAGCGCCATACAATTATAGGTAAGTGCACCTATAGTAATTGATATTTCCAACTCTAGTGAATTTAAATTAATCGAAATTTTTCTTTCATAGGAATCATTGGGTCCTCATAGTCTGAGCCCAGGGTCAATTTGTAGCTTCCTTCAGCTTTCTAAGTACTTTATCTCACAATTTACTGTGAATAAGGTACAAAGGAAGCCAACCAGGCACTTGTACACCATAACCCAATGCGAGAATGAGAGTATTGAGGCCTAACTCAACTGTTTCGTGAAGAAATAAATGAATGTACGCGACCGAAGTGATGCTACCGTAATGGGAGCACTTATGGCCGGCCTAAGAAACTCTACCATGTTGAATTACATGGTATCAATAAGTGAGAACACTACTTATCTAGAACTAATCGTTGAAATCTGCCATCACATCGAGGTGGAGAAGACCTAGAACCTCGAGACCAGCAAACGTAGCCAAGAAATTCTGCTTGGAAAGAAGCGCAAGATTGATTCCCAAGTTAGCACCTCCAATCTAAATGACAACGGGAATGACAAGAGGAGTAAGAACATCAACCAAGGAGGAAATAATGAAAGGCATCACAACAGAAATGCTGCACCCCAGTAGAATCGGATTTCAAGGTTCCAGAACTATACTCATCTCACTACTAGCATGGCCACGGTCTACTATGAGACCGAGAACCAAGGAATTTACAGCATCCCTCCGAATGTTAAAACTCCAATAAATCGAAGGGACACTGTGAAGTATTGTCAGTACCATCACGATGTCAGGCACACGATAGATGATTGCCGAGCTTTGAAAGATGAAGTAGAGAATCTCATATGTTGGAGAAAACTACAAGAATATGTCTGAGGTGCCAACAGGCCGGCCCAGCAGTAAGCAGCACCACAAAGAGACAATCCTGATGGTCGTGACATTGAAGTTAAAGTTATCTTCGGTGGGCCGGCGACTGGTGACACTAACCGTGCCTGAAAAAACTATGCTTAACAAGCTAGATCAGAACCATTCCCACAATAGGTGAACTTGGCCGAGCAGCGAGAAAAAGTTCCTCACCTCTTTAATGACCCTATCACTTTTATCAAAGAAGAAGCTTGTGGATTATGACATCCTCATAACAATGCCATAGTCGTCAATCTCATAATCACTGGGAGGAAAGTCTATCATATCCTCATCGACAATGGAAGCTCTTCTGACATCATTTTCAAGTCCACACTTAACATAATGGATTTAGGTGGAGCGACTATGAAGCCCACCAAATATGCACTCTATGGCTTCACCAGGGGAAGTGTAGATGCGGAAGACATCTTGTCTTTACCAGTTGAGCTTGGCACACAACCATGCCAACATATCCAGACAGTTCATTTCATGGTGGTAGATTGCTCATCAATCTACAATGTGATCATCAGGCATCATACGTTGAAC
>WUAT03105770.1:309-12772 GCA_010015005.3 Ulmus americana | reverse complement strand
GAAAACTCATTCTTTCAAATCCGGCGGTTGCATCCACCAGTTGATCTATCTTCGGCAAAGGGAAGTTGTTCGTCAGACATGCCTTGTTCAGATTGGTGAAGTTAATACAAACTCTCCACTTGCCGTTCTTTTTATTCACCCCCATTACATTGGACAACCATTCGGGATATTGACAAGGATCTATAGCATCTATCTCCTTTAGTTTATCAACTTTATTACTGATAATTTTATTCCTCTCCAGAGTGAATCTTCTCTGTTTTTGACAGATCGGAGGGAATGTCGGATCAATGTTCAAGCAATGCTCTACTTCAGAAGGATCTATTCCGGGTATATCTTTATGAGACCAAACAAAAATATCTTTGTTTATCCGAATGAAGTTTGCAAATTCTTCCTTTTCTTCTTTCTTCAACAGGGCACCCACCAACACTTTCTTCTCTGGATCTTTCTCATCTAAAGCAACTTCTATGAGTTCTTCAATAGTGGTTTCTGGCTCATCCACTTTAGCTTTTACTTTCTTCAAGTATGTTGGTAGGTACCCTTTTGATTACTATTTGGCCTCGTCTTCCGACAACTCCTTTCCTACCTTCGCCTTTCCTTTCTCTATTCTTTTAATCTGATCTTCAGTAATTATTTTAATCTTTCCTCTAGTATTGACGTTGAAGCATTTATGATGCTGGGTAGGGTTTCCTTTGATATCGATGGTGTATAATCCATTGGGGGATTGATAGCTCAAAACTTGGTCCAAAGTCGATACCCCTCCCTTTATCGCATGGATCCATTCGTGACCCATGATCACATTCACCGTCAAATGAGTATCAATAATGAAGAAGGTAACCATTGATATTAGATTTGCAGCATAAACATGCAGAAATATTGTTCCTATTGGCATGAATTTCGTTTCATCGAAGGCATGGATTTGTGTTTTTACTTGTGAAATTAATCCTTCGTTGACCCCTATCCTTTGCAAAGCTTCCCAACAGATGATATATGTGTTACTTCCCCCATAAACCAAGACCTGAGACACTATTGCATCCCCAATTCTTTGCTTGATTATCAAAGGATTAGTATGGGGAAGATTGATAGTTTCTAAATCTTCGTCAGAGAAAACTATTGGCACTGATCTCTATCATTTATCTCCTCCTGAAATTGCACACACATAACGGCCAAAGACCAATGCTTTCAAGGTTCTTTTTGTTCTTCTTGTAGCATAGTCTTCGTACTTCCTTTCTTATCTTTAGTTGTCTTTCTCACATAAGATACCACTCGGAGGTTCTGGACTGATCCTTCTGTTGCTGCACTTTGGAAGTTCCTCTGGTTGCTACTTTGATTGTCAACCCTTCAGAACTCCAGGATTCTCTTCTTGATCCTACGGGAATTCTCTTCTTCAGATATTTCAATAGCTCCCCTTTCTTCATCATGCTCTTGATTTGGTTGTAAAGATTCTCGCTTGCAACCAAGGTGTGTCCATAATCATTGTGGAAAATGTAGAATTATCCCTTATCCTTCATATGTTTCGGGATGTTGTACGACCTGGGTTTCCGAAAGATATTTTGGTCTTTGAGTTCTCTAAAAAATTTCTCCTATGGAATGGTGAAGATATAGTCGAAATCATCATCCTCTTTCCTGAACCTCTTTGTAGGGTTGTTCTAGTACTCTATATTCTTCCTTTTCTCTTTTGGTTCATCTTTAGGCAGCATGACTGTTTTTTCCTCCGAATTGGTTCTTCAGTCTGTGTCCTTCGTGCTTTTTGTTCTTGAATTGTTATGCTACACTACAATTGCCGCATTCTTCACAATTTGTTGCCTGCTTTCAACAAATTGAAGGATTCCCTTAGCTCTAGCTATTCATCTCATTTATGTCGAATGGTAGGGATTCCAGAAATCTTTCGTGGAGCAAATATCCTTTCACTAAACCTTTAACAAATAGATTAGCCGCGTGTCTTGAATCTAAATCAAAAATTTGACTAGCCAGCTCCATGAATTTCTCCATATAGCATCTTGGTGACTCATCATATTATCGCTCGATATGTAGGTCCACCATCAACTTTTGCTAAGGACGGTGGTTGTGGTAGTGCTCTAGAAAATTTCTCCCGAAAAATTCAAAATTCCCAATTGATCCTTTGGATAACTGGCTGAACCAAGAAAGAGCTTTCCCAGTGAGAGTAGTTGCAAACAATTTGCAAGTCAGGGCTTCTGAAATTCTTTCGAATGATATTCTTTGCCTGAAATGTAACAGATGAACCATTGGATCCCCTTTTCCTTCATACTTTTCTAGCATGAGAGGATTAAAATCCTTCAGATTCTCTTCTTTTTTCTATCCACTCTGCGAACAGAGACTTGGTTATTCCTCTCATGGCTGTTGTTGCTTGATCCGTCGGATATGGCGTATGGACTCTTCCGATTCTTCTTGCTACTTCTTTAACCAATCTTTTGTCTAATCTTTCGGACATTATTCTTCCCGTTATCCTCGTCTCTGCTTGAATTCTTTTTTGTCGGAGCTTTTTGATTCCTCTTCCCTCTCGTGGAACTTTTTCTCCCGTTCTTAGTACAAGAACTGGCAGTATCTGGGATCTCCATTTTCTTGTTCTTCTTGTTGTCTCTCATCTTGTCGCGAGCATCTTCTTGCCTTTTCTTTTCATTTTTAGCTTCGTCTTTCTGTTCGCTTTCATTTTCTTCCTCTTCTGTGTGTTCTTCCTTTTCTGGTTTGTCGTCATTTTTATTGAGCTGAGCTTTGATTAGATTGTTTTCTTATTCCAGGGCATCCAGCTTCTCGTTGAACTTCTTTTGTATTTTGAGCAATAGTTCCACCGTGGCATCAGTTTTTCCTTGTTATCCTCGGATTGCTCCGAGAATAACATCCATCTTCATAGCAAGATCACTTTCTGGACCTGCATCGTTGTTGTTCTCGGTTTGAGTTGTTGAAGCATGAGAGTTGACTGATCCTTTCTTCTTTGCCATTATAATTCTTCCTACTTCAGAAACTCGATCAAAAAAAAATCTCAAAGAAAAATAGTTAAAACAAATCACAGAGATTGCAAAACACAAAAATTGAATCAAAAACTAAAAATCTCGTCAAATATGGAGAATTTCATAGAAAATTAGAATGATTGATCGTGAATATTTTGTTTTGTGGAATTATAGCTTTTCGTATCGTTTCCCACAGACAGTGCTAATTGCTTGTATTGAAATCAGCATGAACAATAAAATCTCTTTCTATTACTTTCTTTATCAATCAAGTACAAATAAACACTCAAATCACTCAAGAAATATTGGGAACACTTTAAAATATGAGATGAACAATAAGATAAACTCTCAAATTCTCTCTCTAGCTCTCCAGAATTTTTTCGTGCTCAACCTTCAGAATCCACGATTACCACTGAAATTTAGCTATTTATAGAACAATTAAACTGAATATGATCCTTCGGAAGACGTATCCCTCGGATGGTTTCCTTCGGCAAACCTCTTCCGAAATATCTACCTCCTCTTGATCTTTCGACCCTTTCTCAACAAGGAACATCCTTCGGCGAACATTCTTCGGTATTGGTCTTCCTTCGGCGCCTTTTTTCAGGATCCAATAAAATTCCACTTTTACCCTTAATTACCCAATGACTTTGACTTGCTCCAAAACAATAAATCCTTGCCACATAATCCAATACATTTTACCCATCCACCTTCAAATGAACTCAAAACCCAAATGTCCTTGATAAGGCACTGATTTTCCAACAATCACTCATCCATCAGTCAACTTAAATTGATACTGAGCGTAACTTGTTACCTCACTGCAAATATTGTTGCCAGGATGAAGAGTCATGAGTAATCTTCTAGTGAGGCTTACATTTCTACTCTTGACCAATTTCTCACTGTAAAAAAACTATAAGTTGTCAAGAAAATACCATACATACCAAGGTAACACACATTAGTACAAGCCTCCAACAAAGTGAACATAAAAAATTACATATCAAGCAAGTTGTTGCCAAAACGGTACATAGCTGATTGTTGATACATTGGATAACTACAATATGTGAGTTTGAAGGGACCAACTACCCAACCCTTGGACTTAGCCATTGATAGATGCTCTTTGAATTAATGCGAGGAACAATTACACGTGTTTCCTGCATTAAATCTTCATTTTCCTCAACATCTTCCTCTTCTGATTCCTCCGATGAAGAGGAAGATGGAGGCACCAAATCCTCATAGAGTTGTATCCTCAAAGCATTCAGTTCAAGCTATTCACTTGTTACACCTCTTCCATCATCATCCTAAGATAGAATCAACATCCTCTTCTCACTAGACTTGATCACATTCGACATCTTTTCTAGACACCAAAATGCTGACCCCAAATAAGATTGAGCACAGCGGACCTACTTCTTCTCTTCCACACCAAATATTTACTGCCATTGAACACATTCAAGCAATTTGTGAAATTGCTTTTCCACGCACTCATAAACTTCATTGTGCTTTGCATTAATCTCGTTTCTAACTAGCTTCAGCCCAAAGTTTAACCTTGCATCGTTCACCGCAAATTGCAATACAAACAAAAGTAGTTATTACACAGTACTGACCATTTACAATTATGCATGCCTATAATATCTAACCATTTGTTTACCACCTGCTCTGCATTGTCTAGACCAAAGATCAAACTTTCCATGTACTTGAGGACATAATGTTGTCATTTGTGCTCCCACTCTGCCGCATTATGTCTTTGTGATGTATGGTACATAAAGTAGAAAAAGAGAATGTCGTGTCATATCTTTGGACCATTACTGGCTTCAGAAGTTTATCCAGAGTAGACAACTAACATAAAAAGAGCAATCAACCATACAATGACAAGACCAAAATCAATCAAATAATTGGGTGAGTTCCCAATTTTCCATTTATGGAATTTGTGGAAGAGATCAACAAACTTATGCATGGCATGTGTATAATTATATTCAAAATTACATGTGTTGGGGTCAAAATTGCCACCAAGGATTGGAATTTCTTAGGATACGACCAAGCCCACGTGGCCCATTCGAAAGATATTGAAAATTCACTCGGAATAGTGTTTTCACAGAATGACAGAGCATTCCGTGTGGTCTTTGATTATTTGTGACAAGATATTACATTTCGTACGACCATTCGGCTCAGACCTATGGTTGTCCAAACCAAACAGATGTGCTTTGAGTCAGATGTGTTTCCTGTTTTCTCTCAACAACTTTGACCAGAAGTCTCGCATAGTAATTGAAATGCTTATCATTTTAAATGACCGTTCAACTGAACTGCCAGGATCTCTGGATCATCTCCAAGAGATGCGGAGCACTACTTGGACTTCAACGAGAAGTCCCAAACTCCTATAAATACATGACTAGGGTCATTTAAAAGCCCCAATGCTTACAAAACTCTCACTTGACTATTGGACTCTACACTTATCTACTTCTACTCATATATTCTCACTTAACACCACTACTAATCCACCATATTCCACTCACACTCTTCCACCTCTGATTCTTTTTGACAAATGCTATTACTTTACTTTCTGATCATTTCCTCCCGTTATCAAAGTATACGCTAGCAACCAATTGTTGCATGCTACTAGTCCAAAAGGCTATAGGGATGGTCATACGATAGGTGAAACAACGCCATTGTATTAAGATAACTCATACCACTCTCCATTCCTAATGGACTCATACGATTTTCGCACCAAACCTTACTCTGGTAAACATTTTCTGTTATTTTTACATCATTGACTCATTTGATTTTGATAAAAATTATCTTATTTTCTAACTACCTACTAACTTAAGTATTTGAGTGACTTTGGCCAACACCACCACGATATCAAGGTTGTCTTGCTCAATCTTTCTCTTTGGTTTTCAGGTTGCGAGTGCCCTAAAAATCTAATTGTAAAATTAAGCCTCTACAACATGTACTTAAACTCCAAGAAATGATACCAATACTACTTCTTTGAACCCTTTTGGAAATCACTTTTGGTATAGACATTATTGGGCCCATTCGTTTGGCTTTTGTGGCCCTATCCTACTTTGGTTAGTTAAATAATGTTTTGGAACACATGTCATTTATTTACCTATTTTCGGCAATCCTACCCAAATCACGATCCAAATCGTGATTCCAAAAAGCCAAAATGGCTCGTTGCACCTAGGGTTTTGCTATTTATCTCCCATTTTCCTCTGATGTATCTCACCCCACCACAACTGAGCTTGCCTCTATGTTTTGCTTCCTCTTGTGCCATTCATTTCCATATTTTTCTTGGTCGATCAGCTATCCCTGCCAATTATGCCTTACTCGATTCTCTGTTTATAGTCCTTGTTTTGCTCATAAACCTGCATCAGCCCGTATTTGTCGTGTAATCTCAACTAGTACTTCTTCTACTAAAAGCGAACCAATTGGACGGAGGTATTGTCATCAACGAACTATTCAGCGAGCTCGTCGTTGTCTGTATGCTCTATTTCTCTCTTTCACATCCATCCACTCCCTTTGTTTTTTCCACCAATTCAAATGAGGCAAAACCTTGTTCATATGCTCTTTTGATCTATGTTTTGGTTTTGATTTTGTTTTGGTTCTAATTATTTGGGGGTTTGGTTCTGATTGGATTTTGGTGTCAATTTGGTTTTTGTTTCGATTTCGTTTTGGTTCTCATTTGGTTGTTTTGCTTTGGTTTTGGTTCTGATTTGGTTTTTCCAATTTGGTTTTGGTGTCGATTTGGTTTTTGTTCCGATTATGTTTTGTGTTTTGGTTCCCATTTGGTTGTGCTTCAGATTGATTTTGCTTACAAAATGTTTTGGTTATGATCCTAATGTTGCATTTTTGTTCCTCTACTCTGTTGGTTTATGTTTTGGTTTCGATTTGATTTCTGTTTCGATTTGGTTTTGCATTTTGGTTCCCATTTGATTGTTGTTCCAATTGAGTTTTCTTAGAAATTGATTTGGTTACGATCCTGATGTTTCGTTTTGGTTCATCTGCTCTTTTGGTTTGTGTTTGGGTTCTAATTTGGGCCTCTTTTCTGATGATGCATTATGTTTCGATTATGCATGCTGAATTGGGCCTCTGTTCCGATTATGTATGCATCTATTATGATTCTGGCTGG
The DNA here is from genome assembly GCA_010015005.3 of Ulmus americana. Classification (NCBI taxonomy): domain Eukaryota; kingdom Viridiplantae; phylum Streptophyta; class Magnoliopsida; order Rosales; family Ulmaceae; genus Ulmus; species Ulmus americana. The sequence continues at coordinate 5,692 of WUAT03105770.1, read as the reverse complement.
ATTTGGCTTTTTTGGTCTTATCCTATTGTGGTTATTTGAATGCTGCTTTGGGACACAAGCTATTCGTTCCCCTATTTGACTAATTGTTATTTTGATATGCATGATCTGCTTGATCATATTATATTTTTATTTTGATGATGACAGATACTTCTTGGTCTAGAGACATGTACTTGGCAATGATGAGGCAAGATAAATGCTATTGGATGATTTATGCATTTGGTTGGGGTTAAATGAGATTGGACACTCAGTTTATAAGTTGTTGATTGATCTCAGCACTTGTGAATTTGAGGACCACCATTTGCTTCCCATCAAATGTGTTATGATTATATTTTGTAGCAAATTTCCCGAGCCAGACAATTTTTATCATTAATTTTTATGTGAAAATGATTTTAAAGGTTTTTACCATGAATTTGAGGGCACATTTTTTTATTATAGTTTTTGTAATCAATTTTTATCATTAATTAAAATGATTTTAAAGATTTGTTATAAAATGTTGGTCAAAGGGTAAAAATGTGAAAAATTAATTATTCTTAAAAATTCAAAAACTTAGGGTCATTTAATTCATGTGTTGTGTGATAATCTTAACTAAAGTTTGAAATATTTGTATAGATGCCACCAAAATACAAAGCACATGTGTTGTGGATGGAGGAAAGTACTTAATTAAGATTTCTTGCGCTTCTAAATGAGAATTATCAACCCAAATTTGGCACAACTCTACACATAAATATGTATAATAAGATTATTAGTATTTTAAATGAAAAATATGACGATATGTACGATTTAGTTACTGTAAGGTCTAAGCACCAACACATGACAAAAGAGTTCAAACTTTAGATGGAGCTACAAACAAATACTATTCTCAAATGGGATGAAAAGACCAAATAGGTTACGTGTGACGACGAATATTGGAATCATTTCAAGGCGGTAAGTTTACTAACTTTTTTTCATCACTGTTTACTAAAATTGAACATAATTTCTATTTATTATGGCCGAAAAATTATCCAACATACTTTCTTTTATGTTTGCAAACCAACTTTGATGCTACGTCCCTTGCCAAGAGGGACTTCTGCACAGTAGCGCAACATGTGCTATGGGTATTGCATTGGGTAAATTTGTAGCCCAGGCAAGTGTGGTGGTTAACGAGGAGGACGAGTTAGACGATGATGACAATACAACAATGTTTAGTGGTCTGCATTTTGGTGAGAAAAGGCTATCACTGGCTAATTTTCCAAGGAAGATAGATAGGAAGAAGAAGGGGAAAATGACCTCAGAGCAAGAGTCTTTTATGAACATGTGCTATGTTATGATAGAAAAGGCATAGATGAAAATAGCTAAGTAGAAAGAGAGAGGCCATGGTTATAGAGCGAAGTCTGTCTATTATATCTAATTGCTTGGCGATCATTACTTCCATGGACCTCGACCGTGTGACAAAAATTGATGCCTTTGACACAGTGAAGGCAGTTGGGCTTGTAATACAGTAGATGTTTGTGAAAATGGAACTGTATTTAAGAACTACTTGAATTTCCAAGCATGTTGGATGAGTGTTTTTGTTTTTTCCCCTATTTATAACTATTTTTATTTTAATTGAGTCATATTTGGTTTTTATGACTTTTTATAATTTATTGTAAATTATGATAATTTATTTCATTTTATAATTTGATGCATATTTGTTTTTGATTGCTTACATGAATATGTCTGGCGTGAGTTCAGCAATGCAATTGGATCATTCTTCCTCCAATAGTAGTTCGAATGATGACAATTTTTGTGAGGCAAACATTATGTATCTTTATTGACATATACAGAGGATGGAAAGAAATTGAAGGTTCGTATCCCCACTTACTAAACATGATTGAATGCTTGAGTTTCTTCACGATCATAATGAGAGGATCTTCAACAGAACAAGAATGACAAAAGATTGTTTTATTCGGCTATCAAGATTGTTAGAGGAAACAGGTAGACTACAAGCTACAAGAGTGATTAGTGTTGAGGAACAACTACTGATATTCTTGTACGTGGTTGCACATGCTGCAAGTAATCGCTAATCATCTATAGATTGGAAACATTTCGGGTCGACAATAAGAAAATACTTCACCATCATATGCACCCAGATTTTCGAGTTGTCGAAGCAGTTTATTACGCTTTCAAATTTTAACGTTGTTCCACCATACATCCTTTACAACAGAAAGTATAATCTGTACTTTTAGGTAAGTTGTACCTTAAAGCTGTTATATTGTTATACTATTCAAAATATCTAATCCTCATTTTATTTCTAACTAGGGTTGAGTTGGAGCCATTGATAGGACACACGTTGCTGCCAATGTTCCGAAAGATGTGGCAGATAGGTACCGTGGTAGAACAAGGGACACCATCCAAAACATCCTAGCAATTTGTGACTTCAAGTTGAAGTTCACATACATGGTGACCAATTGGGATGGATCAGTGCATGACTCTCATTTTTTACCTAGCGTTGTTATCAACCACAAGTTCAATTTTCCAAATCCACCCAAAGGAAATTTTTTATTTCGTTACAATCAATTGGTTCTAGAAAATTAAATATAAGTAATAATTTCGTAACTTGTTTCAGGTAAATATTTCTTGGTCGATTCGGGATACCCAAATAAAGGGTGTTTTCTAGCACTGTACCGTAAGCAAAACTATCACCTTAATGATTGTAGGAGACGAGATGGCAATAAAAAGATGAAGTTGTACAACTACCAGCATGCATCCCTCCGAAGAGCCATATAAAAGACTTTTGGGCTTTTCCTTAGCAAAATGACACAATATTCATTAGAAAAACAAACTATGATTCCACTTGCATATGTAGTGGTTCATAACTTTATCAGATTGCATGCGAGAGAGAATGAGATGTTTGCTGATGCAGAGACTGACGAACTTGATGTTCAATTGTTGGACAATGCAAAAGATATAGGCAAAACTAGCCGGGAAGAAAATCAAGATGACAATGCAATGTCTAAGGTGGCTTTGCCTAGACAACAATGCTTAGTGTAGTGTGAAAATTTGAAACTATTATTCTTATGTTTAAACATTTGAACGAAAAATACTTCTCTTGAATCATTTCATCTTCAATGTATAAAACAATTTATTTTTCAAAGTCACTAAATTTTATTCACTTGCAATTTTAAATCAATACAAATTCCATATTTTAATATACAATATTAAATATTCTTAAATTTAAACAAATTTTTTTTAATAAATAAAAAAATTATGTTTAAATCGCGAAAAAAACACGATTTTATCTTATTTTCCATGGTTTCCCTATTTGAATCATGATTTAGATCATGAAAAGAACATCATTTCAGAATCATGTTCAAATACCCTGTTTGAATCACCAAAATAAAAATCATGTTCAGATCACCAAAATTTTATTCAAATCACAAAACGAACATGGCCATTATGTATTTATGTTTAGTTTGTTATTTGTTTTCTTAATATTGATTTAGTTACTTAGTTTGATGAATATTTTATTTATTAGTGTAATTGTATAGATATATACTACTACAAAAATCCCTTTTGGCGGCGGAATAGAGGCAACAGTTCACAAAACACCTCCGCCTAATGAAATGAGGGAAAACTCGACAGCAGTTTGTAATAAAAACCGCCGCTAAAATATTAAAATACTTTAGGCACCGGTTTCAATAACAAACCGCTGCCTAAAGTAATACTTTAGAAGGCGGTTTTTAGTTAAAACCACTACCTAAACGCATTACCGCATCACGTGCTTTTTGCTTGGGATTTTTAATACTTAGGCAGTGGTTTTAATTAAAAACCGCCACCTTAACTATGTTCTTTTCACTTCTAGAACTCAACTCCAGCCATATTTCGCAACCCCTACCTTGTTTTTTCTTCATTTTTGCAAAGCTTCCCAAATGTCGCCCTTAGCTAAAAACACTATAAACTGATGATTTCTTCACCATTTTGAGTCAAAAATTTTGGGTATTGCATTTTTGGTTGTCTAGATCAAGTATTTTAGAGTAATTTGTAAGTTTTCTAAGTTTTTCTCCAAATTTGAATTTTTTTTAGGGTTGTCGAATTTCTCTAATTTTTGTGATTATGTTGCTTATTTGTGGATTATTTTTAGTTATTTCATTACGTATTTTGTTTCCTTAGTTATTTCTAAGCTTTCTTTATTTCTATTTAGTTAAATTTTATGTATTTGTGTTTCTGGAATTTTTTTTTTTGTATTAATTATTATTTAGTTATTTCTATTTACTATTTTGCAAACGGGAAAATTACATTTTAGTACCCTCTAGCTGTTGGATATTCGATTTGGAGCCCCAACTTTGGAAAGGTTCATCTAGGTACCTTAACTTTTACTAAAAGTTCATTATGGTACATTTTATTGTTCATATTTTATAAAAATTCCGATTAAACCCTCAATTAAAAATTAAATTTTTTTTTTCTTTCTCTTTCTCTTCTTTTTGTTTTCTTTTACCCTCTCTCCACAACAACAATTTCAAAAAAACAAAAAATTAAAAGGGAATAACCCCAACCAAATCCTGAACACCCAAATCCAAATCAAAATAACCACCACCCATGGTTGCCGACAGCCATTAACCTGGAAAAAAATATATTAATTCACTCTCAAAACTACAAATTTAGGGAAGAAATAATTCATGGAACAAATTAGAAAACACAAAATTCCTCAAAATCTAAATAGCAAAACACAAAACTCTTCAAAACAAAATTCCACATAGCAAAATTCCATATAGCAAAACATACCACACTCAAAAAACTAAACCAACCTCAAATTTGAGAAACAAATAAAATCAATAAAAATCACCAATTTTCCAAGAAAACCAAAGAAATTCTCGAAGAAAATATTTGAATCTTCCAATCCCAATTCTTCCAGTTCTGCTCTTCCACTCTCAACCTTAATCCCAACCACAATCCCATCATCAATCATCTTCCACAAGCTCAATCCAAACCCAGAACGGATTTGAACACAAAGGGGTGGGTCATAGCGAGGAGGATCACATCAATTGTGATTTGGATTTTGGGGAAAATGGGTTGCGATTTAAGCGAGGTTGATTAGGTGGATCACATAATGGCTAGGGTGGATCTTCCCCAACCGTAATCCCAACCCCAATCCCATCATCAATCATCTTCCACAAGCTCAATCCAAACCCAGAATGGATTCAAACACAAAGGGGTAGGTTTTGGTGAGGTGGATCATGGCTGTTGCGATTTGGATTTTGGGGAAAATGTTTTGCGATTTCAACAAGGTTAATCGGGTGGGTTACAAAGGCTAGGGTGGATCACAGCTGGGGGAGTTCAAAGGGGTCAGTCACAATAGCTAGGGGTGTCATTGCCGGCGATGGGTGGTGAAGGTTGGTTTCACTGGTATGAGGAAGATGAAGAGTGG
>WUAT03105769.1:0-19792 GCA_010015005.3 Ulmus americana | reverse complement strand
TTGTTGATAATTTAGATTTTTTTGCAATTCTTTTTTCATTTTTCTTTAATTTTTTTGTTCTTTCTTTTCTTTTTCTTTTTCTTATTTTATTTTATTTTTCATCCAAATAATTTAACTAATTCAAAAGAGTTACTTTTTTTCTGCTTACCCTTTCAATAAAATATTACATTTCCCCACCACCTTTTTAATAAAATATTACATATCTCTATTATCTTTTTAATAAAATATTATTTTTTTCTATTATATTATTATTAAATTCTGTGGACCCTGTCACTTTTACAAATACTCTGTTTAGAATACTCTAAATCAAACAACAATCCTACTCCAAATGCTCTGTTTAAAATACTCTGAACTAAACAAAACCACTGCTTTAAATACCATGCTTCAAATATTACAAAATACTGAACCAAACAGCCCTTATAATATTTTAGTTAAATTATTTGGACGAAAAAGAAAATAAAGTAAGAAAAAGAAAAGAAATAACAAAAAAAATTAAAGAAAAATGAAAAAAGAATTACAAAAAAATCTAAATTATCAACAATAGGTACAATAAATTTAGTTAAATTATTTGGATATAAAAGAAAAAATAGAAAAGATTTAGATTTTACATTTTTTAAAAAAATTTAAAATTTGTTATTAATAATTAAAGAATAATTAGTAATTATTGATAATAAATTAATAAAATTATTATTATTATTATTTAAATTTTTACATTTTTTAAAGAATTTACCAATTATTTGGGATTTGTTTATATAAAAACAATAGAATTCAGATTGAAAAAAAAAACTTAAAAAATATAGACGGGAAGAATTCCCGCTAGAGCCCAAAATGAAAAACAAAAAACAAAATTAATAATTGTTCAGAAAGCAAACAGCAAATAAATTTAATTTTCTATGAATTGTGTTAAAATTTTGTTTTATTACTATCATATTATTTATTTTTTTAAGAAAAAATGTCTGGCTTAGCATTACTATCATAATATTATTATCATCATTATTATTATTATTATTATATTAAAAGTTTTATTTTCTAAGAATCTTGTTAAAAAAAATAAAATAAAAAAGGGCTTGAGCCCAATTAGTAATATTATCTGAAACCAAAACCTGGGCCCAGCCCATTTTTCAATTTTTTTTAAATAAAAAGAAATTAAAATCCCTAAATCTACTATGTATTTCGATTCAGAGGGATTTGGTATCACAATCCCAATATCCCAAAATCCTTCCTTACCCAACCCTAGCTGCCGCCACGCTCTTCCTCGCCCATCTCGCCTCCACCGCGCTTTTCCTTTCTTCGGCCTGGCCCATCCCGTCTCCGGTCAGCTCGCCTTTCATGTGTTGGTTTCGACAATCGCGATTATTAGTTTCCTCCTCAACTGGAAGCTTCACGTGGTGGTTCCCTCAGATCCGTTCAACCTCCTAGGTGACCCACTCTCTAACCCATTTTCTTCATATCTGTATTTGGAATATAACTATTTAGTTGTTTCATGTTCGACATTGCAAAATTGCTTCGTGTTCTCTCTGGCATTAGATTATTGATATATTGGTGTGGTGGTTTATTTTTGTTTATTTTGTTAGAAGATTGTGTTTATATACTTGTATGTTTGAGTTATTTTCTCCTCTCTTTGAAAGGGTTTTTTTATATTCTTCTATTTTTAAAAGAACAAGCAGTGGGAATATAAACATTTTGGTATTTCAGGAATATTACTTTTCCAGGTGTAGCTAACAAATTTTAATAAAAAATGAAATTTGTTTTTTTATTGGCGCATGGATGCCTCGATGTAATTCAGTTAATGTGATGGTTATTTTTATTAAAAATATGCTAAAGTGTATATATTCTTATTAGTGGGATACGTAAAAGATGCTATAGTGTAAATTTCATTTATGCCATTATTGCTCAGTAAAGATTCCTTCTTGCTTTTCTGTTGTTCGTCTTTTTGCTACTCTCGTATAAAATTTACAGCTCCTAGAATGGCTTTTTGCTACTCCAGCATTGTTTTATGTATGTGAAGGAAATCTTGACATTTCCTTGATATAATTGTTTGTTTACTACATGATTTTCATTTTCACGTTTTTTTTTTCCTTGGGTGCTCTTATACTCTCTACTTATTAGACACTTGACATCACTGTCTCTTGATGCAGAAGAGAGTCATGTCAAGCCTGATAATTTGACTGAGCATGTACTTGATTACAGACAATTTTAGTACATTGTTTCATTTATATTTGTTTTGATTAGTTTGGGTGACCATGTCCCATTACAAAATTTATTATCATCCACTTTGGATGCTTTGGTTGGTTTGAAATTTACACATGTCATTTCTTGTCAACTATTTGGATCACAAAAATCTTCTAGGGACCCACATGCAAAAGATGTAATTGATCTAATGATAATGTAATTAATTAAGCTGCTACCTTAAAGATATTTATTAGTGAAAGTAGTCAAGTTATGAAACTAACCATTTGAATATTTTGCTTGAAGATACACATATCTTCGTGTGGCTTATGTTGAGGAGAAAAAAGTGATTGTGGTAAATAAGCCTCAAAAGGTTTATTCCTCTTTATTGCATAAAGCTATTAATAGCTATGATCAGGTAATAAACTATATCTCTATCAAATAATTGAATATTGTACAAATCAATTCTTTTGACAAACTTAGCAGAAAGATTGAAGTTCAATAATATAAAAATGTTAAACTAACATATTTTCTTTTGCAGGAAATATATTGTATAAAAATGAGAAATATTTTGCAAGAGTTTATTTGTTGCCATGGTCGGCGGCCTCCTATAATACTTGGTTTACGGGAACATATATTCACTGGAAGGAAAAATTGCCTTAATTTAAATTAGTATTATTGACTTAAATACCCTGGCCACATGTTATTTTGAGGCTATCTAATGAGGCTTAGCTTGTGCCTTTGTGTTATTTCAAGCCTACATATTTTTGTTCATATGAATAAATGACCTTTTTGTACTTAACTATAAGAAGATTTTTAACACCTTTGATTAGTTTGGTTGAAAATATTGTCTTATGTTTGCTTGTAGTTTTCAATGCAATTTAAATATAATTATAGGGAAAAATAATGAACTTGGTAAAACATCAGAAGCCTTTACTAATGGAGTTTACAAAAAAAGGAGTGCTGGATATTGAATAACTCACATATTTTAAATGGTGATCATTACTATAGAGTACATATTCATTTGCTTAGGTTTAGACTATAGTAAATATTAAGAAAAATTAGATAACAAAGGGAATAAAAAAGAAAAAAAAAATGTGACTTTTCTGGCTCATCATTTTTCTATTGCTTGCATGCATATGTTAATTAATATGTGTGTACAAGAAAAGATTCACGTGTACACACACTTCCTATGTCATCTATTACAAATACAAGTCTTATTAATCATCCTTGTTTTCATTATTCTTATCCTATATTCTTTGGTATATGTTGGTTTTTGACTTGCAGGAGTTAAAGTAGAGGTGACTAATGCGGCTCCTGATTTAGAGGAGTTAGAATTGTATTTTATGTTATTTAATTTTTATTACCCATTTATTATTGAGTTTTATATAATTACATTGATTTGTATTTTTTTTAATTTAGTGGTTTAAATATCTTTTATATTATCACCCAAAATATTAAACAAAATTCATAAAAAATTAAATTTAAAAGAATAATTATTTAATTAAAAATTAAATAATTTTTTAAATATTTAACAAAATTCGTAACAAAAAAAATGTTTACCTACATATTAATTAAATAAGAAATTAAAATTTTAGTCAAAAAAAGTGGATTATTGGGCCACCTGTCAAAGTTTGACTAGTCAACAATGATGTGGCAATGTTGTATTGGTCCACGTGCTAACAAATAATCAATGTTGAAAGGTCAAAGATGACGTGACATCGCACGTGTCGTGTCCACATCATTGCCACGTGGACGACATGTCATTGCCACCTAAGCGACGAAAGTCAAAAAGCTGACATGGTTGATGATGTGGCATGCCATGTCATCCTCCACGATGGCACCACGTCATCACCCTATCATCATTTTTTTAATTAAAAAAATGATGTGTAAAATCCACGTCATTTCCACGTGGTTGTACAGCCAATTACATGCCATCCTCTCATTCAAAGCCAAGTCATCGAACATGCCACATCAGCAAAACATTTACCAACACATAATCGTGTGTTGGTAAATACCTTTACCTTCCAAAAATTACCAACACATCCGTTACCTTTACCAACACATACATATGTGTTGGTAATAACTATTACCAACACATATGTATCTTTTACCAAAACATAGTATGTGTTGGTAAAGGTCAAATTTGGCGTAGTGCATAAAGGTTTTTCTTTATTAGTTTTTTTCTTGCTTCACAAATTGCACAAGACCTAACTTGTATATATAGTTGGAATTGTCAGCTAGCATCACATACTTTTGGTTCTATTGTGTTTGTGTTGTGATATTTTTGTGCTATTGTGTTTGTGTTGTTATATTTTTTGCATTTGGTTCCAAAATCCAGCATTGCCTCTTGGACCTTGAGGAATTTTCACGATTGAAAGTGGCGAGCCTTTTTCTATTGGTGTTGTAGATAAATATAGTATATTGACGAACTGTATAAGTATTTTCCATGGTTAACAATATCTGTTAGTTCTATTGTTAATTTTCAAAAAAAATTGTTGCTAGATTTATTTTTAGCTAGCTTGCTTCCAACTTGTTTATCTCGTGACATTCGGCCCTGTGTTTGATCAATTTCTTGGTCTTCGCTTGGACTAGCTCCCAACTCAGGGTGCTTGCTGGCTGCTTATACAACTAAAAGGTGTGTGAAGCTTTATCATCAACCCTTTAGTGATTTCCAAGCTTAATGGATTGAGGTATAATGCAAAAGATCATACTTTTGTGGAGACAAGGAAATATTGTATAATTTTACTTTTTTTATTTTATTTTAATTATTCAAGCGATGGAATTATGAATAGGATTTACTTTTATCTTAAAACTAGTCCCTTTCTTTTGCTGAAACCCTTAAGCTTCAATCCCTTTCTTTCTAATCTTTGATTCATCTCGTCTCTTCTATGAAAAATCTCGATTGACCTCCATCTTCAAAATCGACCCATCCCAAATTTAACCCAGACATGGTTGCTAAATCTGACCTGGGCTAGGCCACCTGTCCATCTTAAAAAGAAGCTACTTCTCCCTTCCACTCTTCTAATTTATCGAACACCCTTAGAAGCAATTCAAGTCATCTTCTTCTCTTTCTCTCTTAAACAATAGAATGGGCTCCCTTTCTGTTTTTGACGAACCCTTGAAGTATCCTTCTTCCTGCCAAGACGAGTCCGTCTTTGATGACTTGCACAGAGTCAACGTTTCTGATCCTTATGAATGGTAATGCAATTGACTTGGATTTTATATAGGTCTTGTACTTTCATTTTACGGATTCTATTTGGTTGTTTAGAAGTTTATTCTTGGAAAATGAGGAAGTTTCAAGATTTTCTCGCATTATGCTTGTTCTTATATGAATGAACATCCAATTTTTTATTTTGATGGGTTTTTCTAGATATTAGTCTACTTTATTTGTTGATGAAATTTTTAGGTTTAGATTTTGCTGTCTGAATGAAGTTTTGGAACTTTGTTAGTTTGGATTGAAATTTATTACAGGAAAATGAATATTTTTAAGATTTTCCTGAATTATATCTGTTCTTGTTTGGATGAACATAATCTGTTAATTTTTGATGGATTTGACCGTTTATTTCTAGATCAAAGTCATTTTTTTTTGTCAATGAAATTTTTCAGGTTGATATTTTTTGTGTTCCAATATTGAATGAAGTTTGGATCTGATATACTTTAAGAACTTAGATTATTTTTTTCAAAATTTATTCGTGGCAAATGTAGGAGACTCTCCCGGGTTGTTATATGCAAGAATGGTATGGCCAAAAAACTAGCAGTTGATCATGAACGAAGTAGGGAAAAGCGATTAATTGAGAGCCATAGTGGTTTTGTATCAAACCTTCTAGGTAGCTAACATTTTTTTTTCATGCATAATTGATTGTTTCAATCATTGTCGAAGATTATTGTGTATTTGAAGTTAAACTGGATAAGTAAATCTTCAAGGGGTTCTATACTACCCTACTAGCTCATGCCATGTATGCAAAAAGGCACCATTATTGTTATTGAGTCCTGATTTAATAATTGTGTCACTTTTAAGTCATGTTATTGTTTCTACCAGTAGTGGTGACTGTGATGACTTTCAGGCTAGTTTTACCGTCCTCGAAAATTTCAACTATACCATAGGGCACTAAGTTTTCTTGCCTTTAAATTTATTTTATGGTTTGAATTTTTTATATTAGTTGATTTATGGATTGAAGTTTATATATTATCTTTTATGAAAATCATGATTTGGTCAATGGATGTAGTGGAGTAGCTGGTCATGAGTGGTCAAATCATTTATGAAATCATGATTTCGTCAAAGTTAAATCTTTGTTAGTTTCCCTTTATTTTATGAATAATAGTCCAAATTTAATATTGAAAATAAGCAATCCAAATTTGTGGACACAAAACGTAGACAGAGAAACAAATATCTTAAAACAAGTAAATTGAAAATTTTAAAAAGGAAAACCACCAAGGGTTAATTTTTGTCTTTCTTAACTTCACTGTGTATTGTTTAGCTGTCTTCACATGTATAGTCTAATATATTAATCAATCAATCAAAATAATAAAAGATAATACGAAATAAAATATGAGAAATTCAATATGTAAATCTATTAAGATTTTATTGAATTTTCATTAAATTACCTAGGTAATGGACTCTATTGAAGTCTGACCAAATTAACAATAGTCGAACTGAATTACTAATTGGTGCTGCTCTCTTTCAGGATCTTTCTTGGAAACAATTTTGAAGGGTATGTGCCTGCAGAGTATTTTTAATTGCCAAGTCTAGTATTTGTAAGTGTGTAGTACGATGATCCTCTTCACTTGCAACTTGGAGATATATTAGAATGGATAAATTTGTCTTTCTATAATTAACAGTGGAAGATTTCAATTGTTTGTAAGGCTAGATTGGCCAATACTTGTAATTTCAGTCCAATATTTGATAAAATTGATTTATATATATATTTTTTAATATTTTGTTTGGTTTGAAGAATCGAACATTATTTCTTAGATTTTGTAATTACTTTAATATTATTACAAATAAGATTATAATATAAGTAAAATTTGTTATCATATATTATATTATATATGTAGCTCATGACAGAGAAAAAAATATTATATATAATGTCAATTATAAGTATATTTTAATGATATAAAAATTATAATATAATATCTAAAACCTGTTATGGTAGATTATATTATAACAGTTTCTCATAAACCATAAAAGAGTTATCTTAAATGTCAATAATAAGTCTTTTTTCATGATATAAAATCTATAATATAATAGGTAAAACCTGTTATGGTAAACTATACCATAATAGTTTTGCCATAATAAGAAAAAAGTGTTATGCAAACTACCTCAATATACAATAACACCACTTTCCTTAACACTACGAAAAGTGTTATCGTACTATTTCAATATGACATTTTCGGTGATATGAAAAGCCTTTTTTCTAATAGTGATTTCTTACCTTTCTAATGCAGTGAAGAGTACCTTATTTGGAGTTCGGGTGAGAAATTTATGGCCAAAATACTAATAGGTGCTCAAAGTCTATCTTGCTCAAATTTAGCACAATCACAAAAATTGCATAACTTCTTCATGTCAACTCTGATTTTTGAACCGTTTGATCCCAGTCGTTAATAATTTCCTTACCAATATAATGCTTCATTCAAATATTATTTTTAAGCACTTTGCGACTTGAAAATACACAAAAAATATATGTGATTCTAAAAAACACATTTATAAAAAAATTAAGCAAAATTATATAAATTAAACCTAATTTCTAACAAATGATACAGATAAATCACTAAGTCTAAATTCATTTTCAAGCACTTATCAGGAAACCTTAGTATGAATCATATTGCGACAAAAAAATCACATTTGTGGCTCATTCCGAGTCAATTTCTAGAGTTAGTGGATCCGAACGATTGTCGAAAGTCTTTTTTGGGTGTTTTTCACGATATCTTGAGCTACCGATGTCAAAACGATGTGTTTGAGGATGCCTGGAAAACATTAGAGGAAACTGCACGACTCTTATTTCTGCTAAAATTTCACAATTAAGGCTTATTCTGAGTCAATTACTAAAGTTAGTAGAGCCGACCGATTTTGGAATGTCATTTTTTGGTGTTTTTTTGCGATATCAAAAGTTACCAATTTTAGAACAATGTCATGGAGGATGTGCTGGAAACCTTAGTGGAAATCACACAAATCGTATTTCTACTAAAATTTCATATTTGTGGCTCATCTCGAGTCAATTTCTAAAGTTAGTTGATCTGAATGATCGTCGAATGTCATTTTAGGGATTTTTTTTCGCAATATTATGAGCTACCGATGTCAAAATGATGTGTTTTAGGTTGCATTGGAAATGCTAGAGGAAACTGCACACGGATCGTGGAATGTCGTTTCTAGGTGTTTTTTCGCGATATCTTGAGCAACCGATTTTGGAACGACGTTTTTCAAGATGCATTGGAAGCCTTAATGGAAATCTCATGACTCGTATTTCTACTAAAAATTCACATTTGTGGCTCATTCCGAGTCAATTTTTTAAGTTAGTAGATCCGATAAATCGTCGAATGTCGTTTGTTGGTGTTTTTCAATGATATCTTGAGCTACAATATCAGAACGACGTGTTTGAAGATGCATTTGAGACCTTAGAGGAAACCGTATGACTCTTTTTTCTACTAAAAATTCACATTTATATCTCATTTCGAGTCAATTTCTAAAGTTAATAGAGCCGACTGATTATGGAATATCATTTTTTGGTGTTTTTCTGTGATATCTTAAGCTATTGATTTTGGAACGACATGTTTGAGGATGTGTTGGAAACATTAGTGGAAATCATACTTATCATATTTCTAATAAAATTTCACATTTGTGGCTCATCCCTAGTTAATTTCTAAAGTTAGTGGATCCGTTCGATCGTCGAATGTCATTTTTTGGTGTTTTTCCTCCATCTATTGAGCTACTAATTTCGAAATGATGTGTTTGAGGATGTGTTGGAAACCTTAGTCAAAATCACATGAATCATATTTCTACTAAAATTTCACATTTGTGGCTCATTCTTAGACAATTTCTAAAGTTAGCGGATCTAACCGATTGTCGAAAGTCATTTTTGGGTTTTTTCTGTAATATCTTGTGCTATAGATGTCGAAATGACGTGTTTAAGGATGAGTTGAAAATATTAGAGGAAACGACATGACTCTTATTTCTGCTAAAATTTCACATTTAAGGCTCATTCAGAGTTAATTTCTAAAGTTAGTGGAGCCAACCAATTTTGGAATGTTGTTTTGGGTGTTTTCTGCGATATCTAAAGCTATCAATTTGGGAATGATGTGTTTAAGGATGCATTAGAAACCTTAGTGGAAATTATACGAATCGTATTCATACTAAAATTTCACATTTTGTGGCTCATCTCGAGTTAATTTTTAAAGTTAGTGGATCTAACAGATCATCGAACGTCGATTTTTAGTTTTTTTCAGCGATATTTGAGCTACCGATGTCAGAACGACATGTTTAAGGATGTTTTAGAAATGATAGAGGAAACCACACAACTCTTATTTATGCTAAAGTTTCATATTTGTATCTCATTCCGATTCAATTTCGAAAGTAAACAGGGTTGACCGATTGTGGAATATCGTTTTTGGCTGTTTTTTCGTAATAACTTAAGCTACAGATTTCGGAACGACATGTTTGAGGATGCATTGGAAACATATGTGGAAATCGTATGAATTTTATATCCACTAAAATTTCACATTTGTGTCTCATCCCAAGTCAATTTCTAAAGTTAGTGGATTTGTCCGATCATCAAATGTCGTTTTTGGGTGTGTTTTCTCGATATCTTGAGCAACCAATTTTGAAATGATGTGTTTCAGGATCTGTTGGAAACCTTAGTGGAAATCGCACAAATCGTATTTAAAATTTCATATTTGCGGTCATTCTAAGTCAATTTCTAAAGTTAGTGGATCTGGCTGAACGTCGAATGTCGTTTTTGGTATTTTTCCACGATATCTTGAGCTACCGATGTTAGAACGACGTGTTTGAGGATGCGTTAGAAACCTTAGTGGAAATCACACAAATCTTATTTCTAATAAAATTTCACATTTGTGGCTCATTTCGAGTCAATTTCTAAAGTTAGTGGATCTAATCGATCGTCAAATATCATTTTTGGATTTTTTTTGGGATATCTTGAGCTAATGATGTCGGTACGACATGTTTAAGGATGCGTTGGAACCTTTAGAGGAAATTGCACAACTCATATTTCTATTAAAATTTAATATTTGTGGCTCATTCCAAGTCATTTTCTAAAATTTGTGGAGTCGACCGATTGTAGAATGTCATTTTTAGGTGTTTTTCTGCGAAATCATGAGCTATCGATATTGGAACATCGTGTTTGACGATGCATTGGAATTCTTAGTGGAACTCACATGAATCATATTTCTATTAAAATTTCACATTTGTGACTCATTCCGAGTCAATTTCTAAAGTTAGTGGATCTGACCGATCGTCGAATGTCATTTTTTAGTGTTTTTCTGTGACATCTTGAGCTACCAATGTCGGAACGACATGTGTGAAGATGCGTTAGAAACCTTAGTGGAAATCAGACATATCTTATTTCTAATACAATTTCGCACTTGTGGCTCATTCCGTGTCAATTTCTAAAGTTAGTGGATTTAACCGATCACTGAATGTCTTTTTTGGGTATTTTTTTGCGATAGCTTGAGCTAACAATGTTGGAACAATGTGTTTAAGGATGTGTTGGAAGCTTTACAGGTTCTGAGTCAATTTCTAAAGTTAGTGGAGCTGACCGATCGTCGAATGTCATTTTTCGATGTTTTTTCACAATATCTTGAGCTACTAATGTAAGAGTGATGTATTTTAGGATGCATTGGAAATGTTAAAAGAAACCGCACAACTCGTATTTTTGCTAAAATTTCACATTTGTGGCTCATTCAGAGTCAATTTCCAAAGTTAGCAGATTCAAAGGATCGTTGAATGTCGTTTTTGGGTGTTTTACCAGTATATCTTGAGCTACCAATATCGAAATGACGTGTTTGAGGTTACATTCTAAACATTTGAGGAAATTGCACGACTGTTATTTCTGCTAAAATTTCATATTTGTGGCTCATTCCGAGTCAATTTCTAAAGTTCGTGGAGTCGACCGATTGTGGAATATAGTTTTTTAGTGTTTTTCCCCAATATCTTGAGCAACTGATTTTGGAATGAAGTGTTTAATGATGCCTTAGAGACCTTAGTGGAAATCACACGAATCATATTTCTAATAAAATTTCACATTTGTGGCTCATTCTGAGTCAATTTTTAAAGTTAGTGGATCCAACCGATCCTCGGATGTCGTTTTTGGTTTTTTTTTTTGCGATATCTTGAGCTAACAATGTTGGAACGATGTTCTTGAGTATGCATTGGAAACTTTAGAGGAAACTATCCGACTCATATTTCTGCTAAAAATTAACATTTATAACTCATTCCGAGTCAATTTCTAAAGTTAGTGGAGAAGACCGATTGTGGATTGTCATTTATACGTGTTTTTCTGCAATATCTTGAGCTTCCAATTTTGGAACATCATGTTTGAGGATGCGTTGGAATTATTAGTGGAAATCGTATAAATTGTATTTCTACTAAAATTTTATATTTGTGGCTCATTCTAAGTAAATATCTAAAGTTAGTGGATTCGACCAATCGTTGAATATCATTTTTCGATTTTTTTTCCATGATATCTTGAGCTACCAGACGTGTTTGAGGATGGATTGGAAATGTAAGAAAAAACCATAGGACTTGTATTTTTGCAAAAATTTAACATTTATGGCTCATTTCGAGTCAATTTCCAAAGTTAGAGGATTCAACAGTTCGTGGAATGTCATTTTTTGGTGTTTTTCACGATATCTTGAGCTACCGATGTCGGAATGGCCTATTTGTGGTTGCATCGTAAATGTTAGAGGAAACTACATGACTGTTATTTCTACTAAAATTTCATATTTGTGGCTCATTTCGAGTCAATTTTTAAAGTTAGTAGAGCTAACCAATTATGGAATGTCATTTTTGGGTATTTTTCTGCAATATCTTGAGCTACCAATTTTGGAATGATGTGTTTGAGCATATGTTAGAAACCTTAGTGGAAAGCACGCGAATTGTATTACTAAAATTTCACATTCGAGGCTCATTTCGAGTCAATTTATAAAGTTTGTGGATCAGATTGATTGTCGAATGTCGTTTTTGGGCGATATCTTGAGCTACCAATTTCAGAATGACTTCTTTGAGGATGCATTGGAAACCTTAGTGGAAATCACATGAATCGTATTTCAACTATAATTTCACATTTGTGTCTCATTCTTAGTCAATTTCTAAAGTTAGTGGATCTAACCGATCGTCGAATGTCATTTTTGGATGTTTTTTGGTAATAACTTGAGTTACCAATTTCGGAATAACGTGTTTGGGGATGTGTTGAAAACTTTCGAAGAAACCACATAACTTGTATTACTGCTAAAAGTTTATATTTGCAGCTTATTCCAAGTAAATTACTAAAGTTAACGTATTCAACTGATCGTGGAATGCCGTTTTTGGGTGGAACGACGTGTTTGAGGATGCGGTTGATACCTTAATCAAAATCACACGATTCATATTTCTACTAAAATTTCACATTTGTGGCTCATTCGGTGTTAATTTCTAATGTTAGTGGATTCGACCGATCGTCGAATATCGTTTTTGGGTATTTTTTCGCGATAGCTTGACCTATCGTTGTCGAAAAATGTGTTTCAGAATACATTGGAAATGTTAGAGAAAACCACAAGACTCTTATTTCCGCTAAAATTTCACATTTGTAGCTCATTCCAAGTTAATTTCTAAAGTTAGTGGAGCCGGCCGATTGTGGAATGTTGTTTTCGAGTGTTTTTTCACGATATCTTGAGTTATCGATTTTGGAACAATATGTTTGAGGATGAATTTTAAACCTTAGTGGAAATCACACAAATCGTATTTCTGCTAAAATTTCTCATTTGTGGGTCATTCCAGTCAATTTCTAATGTTAGTGGAGCTAACCAATTGTGGAATGTCGTTTTTGAGTGTTTTTTGTGATATCTTGAGCTATAAATGTCGGAATGACGTGTTTGAGGTTGCATTCTAAGTGTTAGAGGAAACTGTATGATTGTTATTTCTGCTAAAATTTCACATTTGTGGCTCGTTCTAGGTCGTCTAAAGTTAATGGAGCTGATTGATTTCGGAATGTCATTTTTGTGTGTTTTTTCGCGATATCTTGAGCTACCAATTTTGTAACGACATGTTTGAGGATGCATTAGAAACCTTAGTAGAAAGTACAACAATTATATTTCTGCTAAAATTTCATATTTTTGGCTCATTCCGAGTTAATTTCTAAAGTTAGTGGATCTGATAGATCGTCGAATGTCATTTTTGGGAGTTTTTCTGCTATATCTTGAGCTATGATTTCAAAATGACATGTTGGAGGATGCATTAGAAACCTTAGTGGAAATCTTCGAATTGTATTTCAACTATAATTTCACATTTGTGGCTCATTCCGAATCAATTTCTAAAGTTAGTGGATCTGACTGATCATTGAATGTCGTTTTTGGATGTTTTTCAACAATATCTTGAGCTACCAATTTCAGAATGACGTGTTTTGGTTGCATTGGAAATGTTAGAAAAAACCACACGACCCATATTTTTGCTAAAATTTCACATTTGCAGCTCATTTCGAGTGAATTGCTGAAGTTAGCGGATTTGACGGATCGTGGAATGCTATTTTTGGGTGATTTTCTGTGATGTCTTGGGCAACCGCTTTCAGAACGACGTGTTTGAGGATGTATTCGGATACCTTAGTCGAAATCATACAACTCATATTTCTACTTAATTTTCACTTTTGGGGCTCATTTGGAGTAAATTTCTAAAGTTCGTGGATTAGACCGATCGTCGAATGTTGTTTTCGAGTGTTTTTTTGTGATATCTTGACCTACCGTTGTCAGAAAAACATGTCTCAAAATGAGTTGGAAACGTTAGAGGAAACCGTACAACTCTTATTTTTGCTAAAAGTTCATATTTTTGGTTCATTCCGAGTCAATTTCTAAAGTTAATGGAGCTGACCGATTGCAGAATGTCATTTTTGAGTGTTTTTCCATGATATCTTGAGTTACCGATTTCAGAACAATGTGTTTGAGGATGAGTTGTAAACCTTAGTTGACATCGCACGAGTCATATTTCTACTAAAATTTTGCATTTGTGGCTCATTCCGAGTCAATTTCTAAAGTTAGTGGATTCGACCGATCGTCGAATGTCGTTTTTGGGTGTGTTTCCGCGATATCTTTAGCTATCAATGTCAGAATGACATGTTTGGTGATGCGTTGGAAATGTTAGAGGAAATCGCACAATAATTATTTCTGCTAAAATTTCACATTAGTAGCTCATTCCGAGTCGACTGCTAAAGTTAGTGGATTCAACGGATTGCGAAATGCCGTTTTTTGGTGTTTTTCCACAATATCTTAGGCTACCGATTTTAGTATGACATGTTTGAGGATAAGCTATTTACCTTAGCCAAAATCACACGACTCGTATTTCTACTAAAATTTCACATTTGTGGCTCATTCGGAGTCAATTTCAAATGTTAGTGGATCCGGTGATTGTCGAATGTTGTTTTGGGGTGTTTTTCTGGGATATCTTGACCTACCGTTGTGCAAACAACGTGTTTAAGAATACGTTGGAAACATTAGAGAAAACCAAATGACTCTTATTTATGCTAAAATTTCACATTTGTGGCCCATTCTAAGTCAATTTCTAAAGTTAGTGGAGCCGACTGACTGTGGAATGTCGTTTTCGAGTGTTTTTTCGCGATATCTTGAGTTACCAATTTCAGAACGATGTGTTTGAGGATGCGTTGTAGACCTTAGTGGAAATCGTATGAATCGTATTTCTATTAAAATTTCACATTTGTAGCTCATTCCGAGTCAATTTCTAAAGTTGGTGGAGCTGACCGATTATGGAATGTCATTCCGCAATATCTGGAGCTACCGATGTCGGAATGACGTATTTGAGGTTGCATTCTACACGTTAGAGGAAATCACATGACTATTATTTCTACTAAAATTTCACATTTATGGCTCATTATGAGTCAATTTCTAAAGTTAGTGGAGCCGACCGATTGTGGAACGTCATTTTTGGGTGTTTTTCTACGATATCTTGAGCTACCAATTTTGAACCGTCGTGTTTGAGGATGCGTTAGAAACCCTAGTGGAAAGCAAATGAATCCTATTTGTACTAAAATTTCACATTTGTGGCTCATTCCGAGTCAATTTCAAAAGTTAATGGATCTGATCGATTGTCAAATGTCGTTTTAGGGAGCTTTTCGCGATATCTTGAGCTACCAATTTCATAACTACGTGTTTGAGGTTGCGTTGGAAACCTTAGTGGAATTTGCATAAATCGTATTTCAACTTTCATATTTGTGGCTCATTCCGAGTCAATTTCTAAAGTTAGCGGATCTGACCTGTCGTCGATTGTCGTTTTTGGATGTTTTTCTGCAATATCTTAAGCTACTGATTTCGAAATGACGTGTTTGATGATGCGTTAGAAATTTTAGAAGAAATCGTATGACTCTTATTTCTGCTAAAATTTCACATTTGTAACTCATTTCGAGTTAATTGCTAAAGTTAGCAGATTCGACGGATTGTGGAATGCCGTTTTTAGGTGTTTTTTTGCGATATCTTAGGCTACCGATTTCAAAACAACGTGTTTGTAGATGTGTTGGATACCTTATTTGAAATCACACGACTCATATTTCTACGAAAATTTCACATTCGTGACTCATTCAGAGTCAATTTCTAAAGTTAGTGGATTCGACCTATCGTTGAATGTCATTTTGGGGTGTTTTTCCATGATATCGTGACCTACCGTTGTTGGAACAACATGTTTTAGAATGCGTTGAAAATTTTAGAGGAAACCGTACGACTCTTATTTCTGCTAAAAGTTCACATTTGTGGCTCATTTCGAGTCAATTTCTAAAGTTAGTGGAGTAGACCAATTGTGGAATGTCATTTTTTAGTGTTTTTCCATGATATCGTGAGCTACCTATTTCAGAACGGTGTATTTTAGGATGTGTTGTAAACCTTAGTGGAAATCACATGAATCGTATTTCTATTAAAATTTCGCATTTGTGCCTCATTATGAGTCAATTTCTAAAGTTAGTGGATCCGACTGATCAACAAATGTCGTTTTTGGGTGTGTTTCCACGATATCTTGAGCTATCGATGTTGGATTGACCTATTTTTTTATGTGTTGGAAATTTTAGAGGAAACCGTACGGTAATTATTTCTGCTAAAATTTCACATTTGTGGCTCATTTTGGGTCAATTTTTAAAGTTAGTGGAGC
Source organism: Ulmus americana (assembly GCA_010015005.3). Lineage (NCBI taxonomy): Eukaryota > Viridiplantae > Streptophyta > Magnoliopsida > Rosales > Ulmaceae > Ulmus > Ulmus americana. Next base: position 3,276 of record WUAT03105769.1, on the reverse strand, counting down.
TGACCGATTGTGAAGTGTTGTTTTTGGGTGTTTTTCATGGTATCTTGAGTTACCAATTTTAGAACGACCTATTTGAGGATGCGTTGGTAACATTATTGGATATCTCAAGAATCTTATTTCTACTAATATTTTACATTTGTGGCTCATTCCGAGTCAATTTCTAAAGTTAGTAGATCCGACCGATTGTCAAATGTCGTTTTTGGGTGTTTTTTTGCAATATCTTGAGCTAACAATGTTAGAACGATGTGGTTGAGGATGTGTTGGAAACATTAGAAGAAATTGCATGACTCTTATTTCCGCTAAAGTATCACATTTGTCGCTCATTCTGAGTCAATTTCTAAAGTTAGTTGAGCCGACCGATTGTGAAATGTCATTTTTTGATGTTTTTCTGCAATATCATGAGCTACCAATTTTGGAACGATGTGTTTGAGGATGTGGTTTAAACCTTAGTGGAAATTGCATGAATCTTATATCTACTAAGATTTTACATTTGTGGTTCAATCCTTGTTAATTTCTAAAGTTAGTGGATCCGACTAATCGTCAAATTTCGTTTTTCAGTGTTTTTCGATGATATCATGAGGTACCAATGTCGGAATGACTTGTTTGAGGATGTGTTGGAAATGTTAGAAGAAATCGCAAGACTCATATTACTGCTAAAGTTTTTCATTTGAGGCTCATTTTGAGTCAATTTCCAAAGTTAATGAATTCGACGAATCGTGTAACGTCGTTTTTTTGTATTTTTTTGTGGTATCTTAATAATAAAAACTTATGAAATTATAATTAACTATTTAATAAATTTGAGATATTTAATTTAAAATAACATAATTAATACTGTTTGATTAAAAATTAATTTCGTATTTAAATTATATATTAATAATAATTATGTAAGTAATATAGCTGTGTACTTTTTGCTAAAACATTTTTAATAAAAATTTAGTGGTTACTTATCAATTGTTTTACATTTTCCTTCCTTTTCATTATCTTTTTTTTTCTTTCTTTTTTATAATAATAACAATAATAATAATAATAATAATTAGTGTTAATAGGTTTTTAATTATTTTTATTATTCTATGTATTACTTTAATTTATTAAAATTAAATTTTTTTTTTTCATTTCACTGTCCTTTTTGTACATCATTTTACATTTTACTTCTATTTATCTTTAAAAAATTAATATATATATTTTCTTATTAAACAAAGGCCCGAAATGGGCTTGTTTCTGTATGGCATCCAGCTTCATTCCTTGAAGCCCAATCCAATTCCTTAAAGCCCGGCCCATTATCCCTTAAAGCCCTAACCATCTTCATTTACTATTCTCCATCGCAACCCTTACCGAACCAAACACTCCCCTGCCGCTCCATCGCCAAGTCTTCGCCAATCGTTGCCGATCCACCACAGTCGTTCCACTGCCATAAAAGCCCGTCCCCTTCTCCATCGCATCACCTTGGGGGGTTTTGTAGAGCAACGCCTTGGCTGGCATTCTCGTGTGAGATTTGGGCCACCACATACTAGATTTTGACCATCCCAGCCCATATCTTTGTTGTTACAGACCAGATACTAGCCACCCCGTGATTATGGGTGAGATTCTAAACCGGAGCAGATGTTCGGTGTGGGTTTTGATTCAAGCCCAGATCATTATTTTTATTGTTTTATTTCAAGTGTTTGATCGGTTTGAGTTTTTCTTCAATTGTCTGTTTTTGTTTATAGAAAAACCGATTTAGTTTATTTTATTGTTTTATTGTTTACAGAAATTTATGAGATTTTGTAATTATCTGTTTATTTTCTCATTTTGTGTTTGATACGCACATGAAGAGGGTGGATATTTTGTTTGTGTTTATGTACTATGTTTGGAGTTAAATTTTTGTTATGCTTATGTGTTTTTGTAGGAAACAAGGGATTGTTAAAGGATGCTTTGGTGTTTTTTTTTTTATTTAAAAAAAAGACTTTGATTCTTCTTTATATTGTAATTTAATTCAACCTATTCAAATATTTGATCATATTTTTTGGGGAGTCTTGGATGTATAGATATATAAATCCTACTTATTATGTAATTATGTATATATTTTTATAGATATGTGAATAGATATATGTCAATACATAATGCAAAGTGTAAGGACTAATTTAATTCATTTTAAGAAAAAAGGACTAATTTAATATTCATGATAGCTTGTACTATATTAAATATTGATTAATATATATACAATGAATTTTTAAACTTAGATACTTGGATGAGTGTTAAATGATGCTTGGGTGTTATTTCATTGGGTTATATGAAGTTTGTGGAGAAGCTGACCGATTGTTAAATTGTCATGTTAACTACCACTTGATATATTTTTTTCTTTATGGTAAAGGTATTGTAATCCTATTAAGCACGAAATTGGATAAGACAACAAAACGACATTGAACTAGACTACAAGAATCAACGCAAACAAAAATAGTAATTGGAATTTCGAACTTTGCTGAACAAAGAGGATCTTTTAGCTCACTTAACGGAAAAAGAAAGTTAACCCATATATCCGTAGTTGTTCAAAGTTAATGTTTCATGCAATTTAAGAGGTCCCAAATTAAATAAATTATGTTAATTTGTACTGCATTCCTCCATTAATGATGTCCCAAATAGAAGAAGTTTTTGTGTTGTTTTTAACATATTTTATTGGGTTTTTTAACAGACTAACAAATTGGTAGAATTTCAAACCTAAGAGGTGGTACAAATAGGTCCATTCTTTATCTATTATTATTTCATGCATGAGTTATTGTAGTTCCAAAAATTGTTACTTTTAAAGTAGACATTGTTGTTTGCTTAGATTTTCCAACACTACTAGAATTTAGCGTTTTATAAGTTTTTAAAAACATTATCAAAATTGTCTCTTAGCGTTAAATCTAATGCTAAGACAACCCATGTTATTAAAAGTAGATCCTATCATAGCATTTTAAAAAACTAGTGGTAAATGTGTTACCACGTTTTAAAATCGTTGTGTTTCATTATTCTTAGCGTTTTTTAACACTTATCTTATTTATGAGATTACGGTTTTTTTATGCTATGAATATCCAAGTAATAACAGAGATATGGATATCTATGATAAAGTTTTAAAATCGTCATCTTTGACGTTATTCTTAACGTTATTTAGCACTTATCTTATTTGTGAGATTACAATTATTTTACGTTATTAATGTCTAAGTAATAACAATAGAGCCTAGACATCAATTTAAATAGGAATTTCAATGCATTGTTTGAAAAATTAAGCAATAAATAAGAACTAATTAGTAAATATACTAT
>WUAT03105658.1:0-12772 GCA_010015005.3 Ulmus americana | reverse complement strand
AGTTGTTTTTGCGTCAGTTTTTCTGTCAAACTTTAAACGTCAATTGGCGACAAACCAAAACTTTAATTAACGTGAAACTTTTTTCATTACCTTTGTATTGATTAGGTGAACAAATATAACCATTTTTATTACCAAAAAAAAAAATATCAAAACTATATTTTTTGTCGCATTTTAAAAAAAGGGCCAAAAAGGTTCCAAAAATCATAAGTCAGGGGCAAAAAGTGGTGTTTACCCTAAAATTTATATTCAAATTCTAATTCAAATCTCAACAAGCCTACAGAATTCAACATAATCTTCTATGAATATTTTCTATATATATATATATAGCTTAATTGACTCTAACACTTATTTTATTTTCACCGAATTTACACTTTACTCATTTAGGTCCTAAAATAGTTATTAAACCTCTCGAACTTTAACAGACTGATACTTTGCCCCTAAACTTTAATCAAATTACAGTTTACCCTAAATTTTTGTTAACTTTTTTATTTATTTTCAGTAAATTTTGCATAAAACCACTTCAATTATATTTTTTTCATAAAAAAAATTAAAATATATCAAGAAATCCTTTGAAAATATTTTTTAATTTAATTCTTTTTGAGTAAATATATTTAGGTTTTTCAAAATTTGAACAGATATCAAGATATTTTTAATTTATTTTTATGAACAAAGCATGATTGAATAGGGTTGATGCTAAATACAAAAAAATAAATACATAAATAAATAAAATAAAATAACCAAAATCACTCTTGACCAAAATTGTAGAGAAACCCCATACACTTTATCCATTTTGTCACGAAATGATTGTGAGTTTATTTTTATTTATTTATTTATTTTTTGCAGCAAACCATTTTGATTATACTTTTTCATAAAAATAATTTAAAATAATTTTAAAATCCATCAAAATCTAGAAAAATATTCATATATTTAATCAAAAAATTTTGAAAATTAAATTAAAAATATTTTGAAAGGATTTCTAGATACTTTAGAAGGATGGATTTGGAGGGACAATAATTCTTAAGGTAGTTATTGGTCGAAGTAGTTTTATTTTCACTTGAACGGTTTTATCTTGATTTGTAAGGTTTAATACATTCATGTTTATATTTCAATGTTAAATTTCTATCAACATTATTCAACGGTATTTTTTTTTTTAATTTAACTATTTTGAAATTTAAGACGAAAATAAAATAAAAGAATACAGTTTCGGAAATGAAATTAAAGTAAATATAGAAGAAAAAAAAAAGAAACAAATTGTAAAGAAAATGATAAATTTAAATTTTTAAAGGACTACTGAATATTTTTGTAATTCAAAGATATACAAAAATAGTTAAAATACAAAATATATATATATATATAATTTCAAAAAAATAAATAGAAATTATATTTAACATTCAAACAAATATTATCTTCTCTATATTACTGTTAGAATCATGATTCTGATTAGGAAATAAACACTAATTCACTTTGTTCAAATCATTAAAATTAAAATTTCATTCAAATTATCAAAATTCTATTCAAATCACAAAGAGAACATCCTCAATATTCTTTTTATGATTTAAATCATAATTCAAACAATAAAAGTACAAAAAATAAGCGGATATGGTATTTTTTTTTTCTTCTTCATGATTTCAATCATAATTCTAAACCGGTGTTTTTTTTTTTAAAAAAAAAATTTGAATTATAATTCAAACAAAAAAATAAAGAAAGCAGCAAAAATACGAAGAAAAAAAGGGGGCATGTGGCGCAAAATAGCAAAAGTTAGAACTAAATCACGAGATTGTTTTCTCCTTTTGAATAGTGGAGCTCTAATCATTATTTATAGAACATAATTATAGATCAACTGCCAATAGACCCTACTCGGTAGTCCAAAGATCTTCCTCTATATATTGAGCACCTCATTATGAGTTAGTTTTGTCTCCGGGGACCATCCAACCTTTTCTTTTATTATTCTTAATAAGATATGTTTTTCTTGCTTAATTATCAGTAAATTTTAGGTTAATTTCCTCCAAGCAACTCACATTCCATCTATAATCAGTGGCGAAGCCACTTTTTTATTTTTATTTTTTACAAGTAAATCTTTAAATTTTTCATATTTTACTCCTTCTAATTTTTATTTTATATATATAAATCTACCAACTAAGCCTACTTAAAAAAAAAAAAAAATGCCTTCGTGACAGTATTTTTTTTAGCTCTGCCTCTGTGTATAATGGTATATATACTAAGACGAATCGTAATTAAGATATAGCTAATTATTAAGAAGAAAAAAAAATTATATTTTGATAACTTAAAAGTTTCTTTTATAATTTCAAAAGGTATTTACATTTTGGTACTGTATGGTTTATGTTAATTGTAAATTTTTATAATTTAGCTCATTATTAAGAGAAAAATATTATATTTAGATAACTTGAAAGTTTCCTTTATAATGTCACGGATTGCAGAAAGTATTTTTATTTTTCAATAATTACATGAGTATTTTATGATTTCTATTTATAATAATTTAGTACCAAAGTCAACAAAAGTTAACAATTTTTTTTTCTCTAAAAATTCCTAGAATACCATTAAGTAAAAAAATAAATAATATTTTGGATGGAAAAATCGGAAACCCTCCACGTGGCAGCATTCTAGATGGGTATGAGAAAAGGTGTCGAAAGTTGGATACGAGACGTCTAAGGTTGGATTCAGAACAAGCGTCGGAGGTTGATACGAAACGCTGAAGGTTGTTTTTTGACGAAGCATCGGAGGATGCTTTGACATAGTGTTCCAAAGGATGAGTTGGGGAGGATGGTTTGTGAAGAATGGAATCCTAAAGGAATAAGACAGTGTGATTTTTCTATAAATATTTTAATTTCCCTTGTAATCATTCATGCTAACTAGAGAGCACTAGAATTCTAGAGAGAGATTTCGAGTTGTATTTTTCTCTAGTTTTCACTAAAGTTTCTTGAGTGAAGTTGTATTCGATTGTTTTAAGTTTCAATAGAAAGGAGAATTATTATTTGTGCAATTTTAGTCACGAACAAATGGCGCCATCTGTGGAAAATCGATACAAAAAGTTATGTTTTGCAGAGCATAAGATTTACATTTTGAATTATCTTAATTTTCTCAAAAGTCTTTGGATTTTACGATATTTTTTGGTTATTTGATTTGATTATTGTGTTTTGCGTAATCTGTGATTTGATCTAGTTATCTTTATTTTGCAATTCTTTGTGACTGAGATTCTTGAACAGGATAAACAACAATGGCGAAAAAGAAAGGCTCGATCAACTCGGCCTAATCGAAGAATGACAACATCACAGTTCCGGGAGGCAATCTCGTGGCTAAGATGGATATAATCCTTGGAGCAATTCAAGGATATGAGGGAAAAGTTGATACAACAATGGAGCTGATTCTTGATATGGATAAGAGGTTTGAAGAGAAATTGGAAGCTTTGAGGCAAGAAAATAACACAATCAAGGCGCAACTCAACAATCAAGATAATGAAGAAGAGAAAGGCGAGAGCTCTGAAGATTCTGAAGAAGAGGAAGAAAATGTCTAGAAAAACACAAAAGGCGAAAGGCAAAAATCTAAGGAAAATCTTTGCAAGACAAAGGAGCATGCGAGGAGCAAGAAGAAGGAGATTTCTGACACTGCCAGCTTCTACACTAAAGAGAGAAAGAAAAGCCTTGCACCAGAAAAGAAGAATACGAAGATCACAAGTAAAGAACTTCTAACAGAGGCGAAGATGACCGAGAGATATACGGCTGAAGATCTAAATGAAATATTGATTGAGGAAGTTACTAGGAGAGTCGGAGGAGTTCGAGCTCTCTACCCTATGGACCAGGCAACATCTGTGATGAAAGGGATCATCAAGTTTCCTTTTGCCCCTTAAATCGAGAAAGAAGAAAAGCTGAGAGACTTAATCATCCAATTCTGGAAAAATACGAAGGAAAGGGGGATCCAATAGCTCATTTGCTTCACTTCAAACAGAGAATGTCCATGGAGAGGATATCCGAAGCATTGACCTGCAAACTCTTCACCACAACTTTAACCGGGAAAGCTCTCACCTAGTTCAGCCAACTCCCCAAAGGATCCCCAAATGAAATCCTATTGCGACAGAGCTAAATCATTTTTGTTTCAGTTCAAAGATGTAAAGATTCAAACTGTTAAAAGGGAACTAAATTCTCGGGCAGATGCATTAGCGAAATGGGCAGCCTATGGAGAATATTCCAAAAATAATGAATTGATTTTGAAGGAAAGCTTAGCCAAGCAAAAAGAAGAAAAAAGGCTTCAAGAAGTAAATATGGTTGACGTTTCGGAAGAATCTGAGGAAAGATGTTACTGGATGACAGAGATTGTAGGTTTCTTGCAAGATTCAATTCTTCCAGAAGACAAAACCAAGGCATGAAGGATAAGGATAAAGGCCACCAGGTTCACTATCATAAAAGGAGTGCTATAAAGAAAATCGTTCTCCAGACCCCTGCTAAGATGCGTGACAAAGAGCGAAGCTAATAAAGTGCTAAGCGTCATTCATTTGGGAGTATGTGGGAATCACTCAGGAGGAAGGAGTTTAGCCCACAAAGCAATTATTGCTGGGTACTTTTAGCCATACATGATGCAAGATGCAAAGAATTTTGTCAGAAAGTGCGAGAAATGCCAAAAACATGCTCCCTTAATCCACCAACATTCGGAACCGTATCATTCGGTGGTCAGTCCTTGGCCTTTCGCTTGCTGGAGATTGGATATTATTAGAAATCTTCCAACCACGAAGGGGGGAAAATGTTTCTCCCTTCTCGCAACAGATTATTTCACAAACTGGGTTGAAGCCGAAGCTTACTCTAACATTATTACGAATGATGTGATAAATTTTCTTTGGAAATACATAATCTATAGATTTGGATTGTCGAAATCCTTGACAATGGACAACGGAACACAATTCAATAATCTGAAGATTGAAAGCTTTTGTGAAATGTACGGGATTGCATTGAATTATTCACTAGTGTATCATCCCAAGCAAATGGAATAGCCGAAGCGACGAACAAAGCTATCGTAGGGAACATTCGAAGGAACTTGGAAGATAAAAAAGGGGCATGGCTAAAAGAATTACCGAAAGTTTTGTGGGCTTAAAAAACGACAAAGAAAAGAGCAACAAATGAATCTTCTTCCACTTTAGTATTCGGAATAGAGGCAGTTCTTCCGACTGAAGCCGGATTACTAACTCTGACCACTTTGGTTACAGAAACGTTGAGGAGAACCAATGACAATAAGCTAGAAATTTGGATATACTTGAAGAAGTGAGAGAATACCCCTATATCAGAAGGGTAGCTTACCAACACAAAGCCCGAGCTTTCTATGATCAAAAGACAAAAGTGTGAAGGTTCATACAGGGGGAATAGGTATTGCAAAGGATCCCTGAGGTCGTCCGAAAAGGAAAATTCGGTGAACAATGGGAAAAGCCTTTCGAGATAAAGGAAATCCTTGGCAAAGGAACATACAAACTAATCAATATGCATAATAGAAAAGATGAGCATCGCACATGGAACGCAATGTATTTGAGGAAGTATTTTTTGTAATTGATTGCAAATGACAAGGGGGAGTTGTACTCTTTTTTCCTAATTCATTTTTATCATGTTTAGGTTTTTCGAATTAGGTTTTTAATGAGGCAGTTACTACGGATCGTTTGACTAAAGATCCCAACCCCCATGTAATCAAGATTTGAACTAATAAACACAAATGTTTTTCATATGAAATCAAACTTTTGTGCAATGTGATTTCAGGTGAATGATCAAAAGAGCTATTGACACGAAATAAAATACTTTGGTGTAACACCTTTAGAGTGACATGGCTAGTCTGTCTCTGAAGGATGCCTTCATATAAAAAGACCCTGAGATCAAAGACATAATTGTCTATCTCCAGAAGATGTTTCAATAAGATGTCTTCAGGGATCGGTGAAATGACTAGTTCGTCCTCAAAGGATCTCGAAACATATGAAGAACCGGGTATCGGTGATATGGCAAGTCCGTCTCTGGGAGGCACTTGGATATGGCACCTTCGGAGATCAGTGACATGGCTAGTCCATCTCTAAAGGATGTTAAAAGCATATAAAGACCCGAAGATCGATGACATGGCAAGTCCATCTCCAGGAGATACTTAGGGTTGGCACCTTCAATGGTCGGTGACATGGATAGTCCACCTTTGAAGGATGCCAAAAGCATATGAAGACCTGGAGATCGGTGACATGACAAGTCCATCTCTGGGGGATACTAGAACATGATACCTTTGGAGATCGGTGACATGGCTTGTCCGTCTCCGAAGGATGTTAAAACATAAGAAGACCCAGAGATTAGCGACATGGCAAGTCCATCTTCGAGAGATATTCAAACATAGTACCTTCGGAGATCGGTGAGATGACAGTCCGTCTTTGAAGGATACCAAAGCACATAAAAGACCTAGAGATTGGTGATATGACAGTCCGTCTCTGGAAGATATTTCGGCATGACACCTTTGGAGATGGGTGACATGAAATTCTGTCTCCAAAGGATTCCAAAGCATATAAAAGGTCTAGAGACCAGGGGCAATGAAGTCCTTCTCCAGAAGATGCTTCGACACCATACCTTCAAAGAACACGACTTAAATCCTACGAAAAGAATGCCGTGACATGATGAATGATTTGAAATTTAAAGCATCATTACGAAATGTCACTAAAGGATGATGAAAGAAGAAAAAGATTACAAAAATTTGAAGAATTAAAGACTAAATTCATAGAAGGATAAGCATTTTATTAAATATATAGAAAGATTACAATCAAGACTTATGATAAATTCTCAGAGGAGGAATCTCCACCCCATGATGAGGAGGAGGAGATCTCCAAGGAGCTACATCTTCATGCAATCCCCAGCGCCGCATTACATCCATCTCTGCCTGGTCCTTCCTCTGTTGGCTAATGTATTCCCAACGTCAAACTTCACCGGCGAGCTCAACCAAGGCAAGGATGTATTAACGTCTTCATCTTTAAGAGGATGGAATCAAGAAGTAGTTGATGAAGGACCTTCCCCATGACGATAAAAACGAGCAAGAAAAGACTAAGGATTGTCATCTTCCATGAATTGGGGAGGCCACCTTTTTTAAGATTTTGAAAGTGATGGATTCATGAGGATCTACCAGCGATGGAGGATTTGATTCTTTAGGCAGAGATTTGGGACACTTCACTAGAGTATCAGAAAAAATTATTTGACGAGGACAATCTATTTCATCATCGGATAGGAAAGCAGACGAATCATTTGTTGGACGGGAGACGAAGCATCAAAGGGTTGGCATAACAAAGTCGAGATAGTCTTCATAAGAAAATTTCCCTTCATACTTTGAAGTCAGCCAATATCTGTACCGTTTAAGATTCACCCTGAAAACACTCTGGTAACCCAATCCTCCAGTAAAGGTGAAGCTCCGAGATCTAGACAAGATAAAAGAAAGGATGGCTGACAATCTTTCATACTTGGCCCTGTAAGACATAGTCTGGAATGATCGCATTGAGAACCAGAGAAAATGCCTTATTGAGACTTCAAATTTTGCAAAATTCAGAGGAAGGGGTCTCTGACTACGACCAAGACAACGTATATGTCGATCAAAAAGTTTGACCATTGGAGCTTGAGATATAACTGAGAAAGGGTTAAAGAGAATGTAAAATTTTGATTTCATTGATTGAGAAGAGTTATACAAGAATCCATTTGAGAATACCATAGAAGAAGAAAAAAAAAAAAACTCAAATGGCCGCACCTTTTTATCTAGCGGGTGATGAGGGAGTGTCACCCGCAGTGGGAGCCTCAGAACTCTTTGAAGTAGTAGCAGCTACAGAAGTAGAGGATTGGCCTATGGGGTCAATCATACTCTCAGGAGTTTACAGGTTAGCCAACCCTTCAAGAGTTATTCCTGGGTTTGGGATAAGATGGGAGAAGGTGATATTAATGAGGTCATCAAAAGTTCCAGAAGATGTAGAATGAGCATTGCACGTCTCCGAAGGATTCTCGTGGGTTTTCTCTTGCATTTGGATATCCTCTGGGTCTTCTTCCACCTGATCATCATCATCGTCCTCTTCTTGGAAATCGATCTTGAGATCCTCTTTTTCAATATAATATCTCTGGTCATAGTTGCCAACTTCTAGATTGTTCAGAAGATCGTATGCGTCTAGATTCGCAACAACTCGTCTCTCCAGAGGATGGAGAGACATCTATTATCCCAATCTAAAACTGCTACAACTATTCAGAATCTCGGTCCTAGAATAGTGAGCGAATGTCTGCTCAAAGACTTTAGCACACTTGGCCTTGATAGTCTCTGCCTTAGCATCTTTCGTAGCCTGAAAAAGGAGGATCATCAACTTAAAAAAGTCATCAGAACATAATAATTTAAGATAAGATAAATTGTTACTTGGAGATCCGCTTCCAATCGTAAGAGCTTTTCTTGTATGTCTTGATTCTGAGCGTTCAAACGCTCTGTTTCCTCTAAGGTTTTTCCTTTTTCTTCCAGAGCCTATTGTTTTTCCTCCACGGCTTGTTTTTTCTCCTCCAAGGCAAGCTCTTTCTCCTTCAGAGCTAGATGTTTTCCCTTTAAAGCTGAACGCTTATCTTGAGTTAAGGTTAAAACCTTGTTCTTTTTAGACTCAAGAAAAGCGACAACCTAATCCTTTTCCTGAGCTAATTTCTCCGAAGAGAGTTTAGCTTCCCTCAGCGTGTCCTCAATAGCTTGCACGTGTTCTAGCCTTTGGAAAATTAGGCCAATGCAAAGAATTAAATTGTTCCCAATGCCTTCAAGTATATCCATGTCTCTCCGATCGACCATCAAAGCAAAAATTCTCCGAGTGTAAGAAGGTTCGGAGATATTCATGACCAAATTGTCATGCTCCGGAGAGAAAGATTTAAGGTCTTGAACAGTGACAACATCTACCTCCTTAGCAGGAGCCTTATCCTTCGCAGGAAATGTGGGAATGGCAGTTGAGGAGATGACAGTTGCAGGGGTTGCAGTAGCTGCTTCTTGGGTAGCAGCTGCTGGAGAAGACGTCGGGATGGCTGAAAAGATAAAAGGGAACTTAAGATCAAAAGAAAATAAATAAATAAAAAAGGGGAAGAGGGAAAATGTTTGAAGAATGCATACCAGTCTGAACAGTTTGAATTTCAGGAATAGAAAGATCAACAATTTTAGCCTTCTTCCTTGGGGGTTCAACTCAAGGATTAAAATATCAGTATCGATGAAAATATCAGTACTTCAATTTGCGAAAATATCAACGAAAATTAACGTAAAATTTATGGAAATTATGGAAATTTGACTTTAAAATATTAATTCTTAATTAAACTTCAAGAAATTTAAAAATAAATAATGTTATCTTTTTAGACACCTTTATCTTTTAATTATATTTAAAAAATTAACTATATAATATGCAAAATGAATATAATACATAAAGAAAAGTGTCAATATAGACTACTTTACATTAAAACTTAATATTTTACATGATACAATACACTATATAAAATATCAATACCAAAATGAGGACCTATGAGGTTCAAACATATTTGGGATACCATCTAGGTTTAGACAATATTGGTACCATGACATAGAGCTCGAATAATTTTCAATATAATCTCAAACATGCCACATATAAGTTTGTTGATTTCTTCCTACTATTTGTCCATGAATTGGAAATTGTGTGTTCACCCAATTGCTTGATCCAACATTTTGTAAATCACGAATTTCATGTGGAAATCAAGAAGATGAAAAATCAAAAAGCCCAAAACTTTTAGAATGATCGCCACTAGATTCAAAACTATATGCACAAGGATAATGAGTATAACTTGGCTCATTAGATGAGTAAATATGGTATGTTCCTATACTCATGAATCCAAACCTTACTGAAAGATTGTCTTGATCATATGGTGACATTATTGATTACGCTTCTCTATTTCTCCTTGTAAAGTTTTTCCCAATAGTCCCTATACCTGGACCAGCATCTTTGCACCCATGGTCCTTATCTTGTGTGCAATGAGTGAACTCTGTTTCACCAATAAAGGGGCTTAATGGTAAACCTGAATCAGTAGCATTTCTTCCAGTGAACAAAAAATTATTTCCGCCATCATCGGCATAGTCGTCGTCGTCATCATCATCATCATTACCACCACCACCATCTTTATCGTCACTGCCACTATTATCATCATCTTTCTCATCATTGTTGTCTTCATTACTATCTAGATTTATTCCTATCTTGGACCTAGGGGCATTCCCTCTCATTGCCATCTCCCATGAATTGCCTCCACTATCAGTTTCTATAACCTCTACTTCCAAAACTCGCTTCACATTTATTCCATAATCACAAGTAAAAAAATTTTATTTTATTTTTAAATTTAACAAAAATTTTAAAAAAATTCAAAATATTAATTTAATAATGATTTTAAATTTTTTTTTCAATATTTACGGAAATATCCGCGATATCGCGGATATTTCCAGGATATTATGTAAAATTATAATTACGCTTTCTCGTTATCGATATTTTATGGATATATCGAGGATATTTCAAAAAATTTCGAGGATATTTTGCAAAAAAGATATAATATGCGATATCGATATCAGTAACCTTAAAATACGAAAATATCAATAGAAATCGTGGAAATTACAGATATTTTAAACTATGGCACATGTTATGATGAAATGCCTACCGTTTTATAAATTGTTTTATATAAGTTTAAGTTATACTTTCTTTTTATGGATTTGATATGTAAATATTCTTTCTGAATGTTTTCTTTGTACTATTAATCTGGTAGACTATGATCTACCAGCAATTGTTTTCTAAAGTTTTGATTTTCGATAAGGAAAATGTATTTTAGGCAGGTACAAGATTTTGAACATTCAACTCAGGTCTGAGTTTTAAATTCAAATATGTGAATTACTTGGTTTTCAAAATAGATAGAGTTTCGAGTGTTCTAAAAGTACGAGGTGATCTTTTATGCATGTTTAGGTTTTAAAAAGAAAAAAAAAATTCTCTGAAATTTTAAGACCTAAATCATTTTAAGCAGGATAAATACGCTGTTAAGAACCCGGGTCGCCACAAACACTAGTTAAAGTACTCTGTTTAAAATACTTTGAACCAAATAGTAATCCTTCTTTAAATACTTTGTTTAGAATACTGAACCAAACAGATATCTTGCTTCAAATACTCTGAGCTAAACAAAATCACTGTTTCAAATACTTTGCTTCAAATGTTGAACTAAACAGGCCCATAATAAATTCATACTATCCATATATAGACTAAAAATCTATATAGACCAACGGAGGAAAACTTTCGCCAATATGGATGTAAGGGAAAACATAACCCCCATAAATCAGGTGAGAAAAAACTCAACTATAATAAGGTGTAGGGAACTCACAAGTATTATAGAGATTAGTCTAAATACCAATTTTATTATGTGAAGAAAACCTAATTTTATTATGTGAAGAAAACTTAGAAAAGACACAGAGTAAAACAATAAAAAACATAACACAAACAACCCAAACCAAATCTAAACAAAATAACACAATACAAAGAGCCCACCACTGCCCACCCACTAGATCTGACAATACATTGACGAATCCACCTATAGAATTCCTAAACCTCCCATCATCCCTAGATCTAGACAAATCCCCTGTAGAACTCCCACCCCTCTCGGCTTCACCATATCTAGAAAACCCACCTGTAGAGATCCAGTCTCTCTTGTCAATCTCGACATGATCCACCCAGCCTAGCCTCTCTTATTTCCCTTCAAAGGCCCTACTCCTTCCTTCTTCAAAACCCAATGCTGCAAGCTTCCTAACTAGATGGCCCACTGGTCCAGAACGATGGTTGTGGCACCAAAGTGCACTGACTGAGTCCTAGCTGACAACAATGCCCCCAAACCACCTCTCGAAACCTAACCACTCACAAATACTAATGGAGCCACATTGAAGGTTAGGGAACAGTCACCTCCCACCCCTAATTTTGGTTAAAAACACATAAATATATCTTTCATATAATCACTAATACAAACAAGTGATTTCATGAGGGCTTAAATACTGTATTTGTAATAGGAAATGTGGAAACAAAGGGCGAGGGCCAATTTTCGCGACGGTTAACTGTCACAAAAACTGAGTTTTCGCGAGGGTTCTACTATAACAGTCACGGATACTCGCTTTCTGTGAGGGTTATACGTAGAACCCTTACGAAAACTGATGCATTTAATTACTACAAATATGTTAAAACCTGTTATGAATCACTATGTAATAAAATCTAAAATATAATTTGATAATAAAATGCACCATAGAATTTAGTTTCATAATAATAAAAATATTGTAATAAATAATTAAAATTACAAATTGATAATATTTATTCTTACAATGTTACAACATATAAAATGACAAACTTACGAATTATAGTTGTACAACTCATTTTTATCATCTTCCCATTTGAATTCAATATGAACCTAAACAAAAACAAAAATTAAACTTTGGTTAGTTACTAAATCTCATTTTGTTTTGTACTTATAAAAAATATATATAAACCTAAATTAACGTACGTCAAGTGTTAACTAAGTCATTTACATTTTCTTGCCAATTATGGTGTCTTCTTCAACATATACATCTTCACAATCTTCATGCACATATGCCACATATTCATTGTCAATATCATCACATTCGGGAAGTCCTCTACTAAACAATGGGGTCTCCTCTATATTGTCACATACATCATCCCTATCCTACAATTGGCTTCGTTGTGAGTACTACGGACCATCTCCCATTATTTGGATTT
>WUAT03105547.1:0-12776 GCA_010015005.3 Ulmus americana | reverse complement strand
CCATCGCCTCCGCCCTTTGTCGAAACATAGATCTAGTGAGCTCAACAGATCCGGCATTCCACTCGCCTCTCGCAAGCTTTAATCTCAACTGCCTCACATCCCTCTACAACCCCCAAAAACATGCGATCCCTTAGGCTAAGATGACAGCCACGACACCTTAGTGCCTTAGTTGCGTCTTGGCTAACAATGATGATTCCCCTTCATTTCTTATAAACTAAAAAAACTCTCACAATTCTGGAGAGAATACAAAGCCATTATCTCATTGTGTGGTATATGTATTTTCACTTTAGTCTTATCTTATAATTTATGTGGCACTAAACTACTGTCAGATTCAATTAAATAAAGAGTTTTTATCTGTTTAGTACACTGTAGTTTGCGTTTATTTCAAAAAGTATTATCGAAATTATATTTCAAGCTATTTAGTACCATATGTCAAACTTAAACTGACTTTTTGATTGTAAATTGTTTAAAATGCTTTTTTGTTTAATTTAATTTTTTAGAGAATTTGAAAAGAAATTTTTTTTTTTTGAATTATGTTTTATGTGTTATAAACTCAACAAAAAAATAAAATAAATATTGTTTGAGAGCAAAAATACTTTAAAACATTACATCTTTATGACAAGAGTAAGGTCAAATTAGTCATTTTAAAAGTTCAGTCAACTTAAGTTTGACCATGGTACTAAATAATTAAAAATTTAACTTTGAGGATACTTTTTAAAATTAATAAAAGATAAAAATACTTTTTAAGATAAATGCAAACTCTAAAGTACTAAACAGGAAAAATTCATTAAATAAAAAAGAGAGCGTCGTAGAGGATCAAAACCCAGTTCCTTGTTCTAAATCCTGGCGGCCGATGACGACGTTGACACAGTGCAAGAGAGCGACTTAATAATGACATAAAATAATTTATAAATAAAATAATAAAAAATAAAAGCAAAAGCCCCCTTCGCGTTCTTCTATCAACTCATACACAAAGTCACGCGCTTTCAGATTCCTTCTTAGCCATCGCTCTCTCTCTCTCTCTCTCTCTCTCTCTCTGCAAAGCCCCTTTGCTTCGTACAACCAGGTAAGCTTCGTTTTCCTCTCTTTCTCTTCTTTCTCCGCTCACAAATTGAGGATTCGCGATCCTCTCGCTTCTCGGTTCGAATCGCTTTTTCTTGCTTATAGGTTCTTGGATTATAGTTCAGATTTCTAGCTTTATTGATTGGGTATATGTTTATACCTATATGTATAGGTATAGATTTTGTTTGATATGTATTTTGTTTTAGCTAAAGATGGTGCGTTTCAAGAGCTTTTGATCATGTATTGTGACTTGACAATCGCGATTTGAATTTTCGGGAGCTTTTTGTTTGGTTGTTTTGTCCGTAATTCTGAATTTTTTTGTTTCTTAGTTGTTTGTTAGTTCTGTTGTTTAATGAAACACTGGGTTCTCTAGATTTGATTTTGTGTTGTTGTTGTTTGGGAGTTTTTTTTTTGTGTGTATGTTTGTTTAAGCTGCTGGTATGTAATGCATGTATGTATTATAGTTGTATTATTGTCCAAGGTTTGAGCTTTATTAATTGAATATATGTGTATGGATATGGTTTAGATGTGGGTATTGGTTTTAGGCGTTTAGCTGAAAAAAGGTGTTGGTTAATGGCTCTTGAGTCTTGATCATGTATTTGGCTTTGCAATCGCGATTTGAGTTTGTGAGAACTTTCTGTGCGGTTTTTTTTTACCTGAATTCAGATTGTTTTTTCAATATTTTATTGTAGCTACTCACTTTTTTTTTTTTTTGAAAAAATAATGCCAGGTTCTTTAGATTTTGTTTTCATGTTATGGTTTTGGAGGTTTTTAATTTCTGTATGTATGTATGTGTTATAAATTGCTGATATGTAATGTTCGTCAACGGTCACTAAGTAATACAGTCTTTATACAATCTGTTTCTTCTTCGATGTTGATATAACTTGATATGATCTTTCTTGGATGTGGTGTTATTGCTCAATATTTATCCTTAGCTTGTCGTATTTGTAGGGAAAATGATTAGGCTATTCAAAGTAAAGGAAAAGCAGAGAGAGATTGCAGAAAATGCCAATGCCAATGGAATTGCACCTGGCAAGAAGCAAACTGCAGGAGAATTGCGTCTTCACAGAGGTATGCTATTTCACATGTTTTAATATCGCATACATCTGAAACTACTGGTAATTGGTAGAGTTGATTTACTTTCCTCTACACTTCTAATTTGTGTCGTGGGATAGTACTTTTCAGCATTGAAGTTTTACTTTTTGCAACCAGCGTACTACGCAACAAGTATAAATAAACCCTCAGTTTTATCAATGAATCACGTGGAACCGGGGTTTTTACGAAACAAAAAAGAGAAACATTATTATGACAGAAAAATAAATTATATATATGTGATAATGACAAAAAATAAAAGGAAAGACCGGGCAATGACCTTTCCTATACGAAGAAATAACAAAGTTCAATATCACTTTGTTATCCACAAGCACATGCTTTACATAATTTCTTGTATCCAAAGTTTATTACTTAAAACTTTGTTATAAATTTCTACCTCTCCTATTTTGTAGATATCACTGAGCTGAACCTACAAAAAACGTGTACAATTTCATTTCCCAATGGCAAGGATGACTTGATGAACTTTGAGGTTACGATCCGGCCTGATGAAGGATATTATTTGTGAGTAATCTCTTGCATGATCTTTTGTATTTTGTTAGCCTGTTCTATATTGAGTTTTGCACTTTTTAATGACTATCTGCTAAGGATAGATTTTAATGCTAGTACTCACACTTGTCAAAGCATCTTCTATTTGACTTTGGATGAAAGCACCGTAAGGTTGTGCCTCCCTTTCTGAAAAAATATCTGGTCTAAGTGTTTGTTTGTATGCGGTTTGCAAAAAGTATTCTAAGAATATCACAAATTGGTAATGATAGGAAAATTTTCTTCTTCTGGTTAGCATTATTGCGTGTACGAGAAGGAACGGAAAAATTCTTAATAGCAAATGTCATTTCTACATTGTTTTGAGAGTGCATATCAGTTTTTCATATGACGTGTTTTGGTATTTTCTTGGTGATGCCAGTTCAGTGTTGTTGGGTTGGTGTGATTGAGTAAAGCAAAATATTATGGCATGAAAGACAACATTTTTGTCACTTTGCTGTTGAAGACCACTTGCATTTAAAATGTCTGCTCTTGTTCTTTGGAGTTGTCGATTTACAACTTGTGTACACTATTGGCATTGCCTTGCACTTTCTGAATTTTAGTTTCTTTGCTGCAGGGGTGGTTCCTTTTTGTTCACCTTCCAAGTTTCTTCTTTCTACCCTCACGAGGCACCAAAGGTCAAGTGCAAGACGAAGGTAAATGATCAAATCTATTCAATAAACATTGCTATTTTTGTTTATATTGCTTCTTCACGTATGTTCCAAATTTGCAGGTCTACCATCCTAATATCGATTTGGAAGGAAATGTTTGTCTGAACATTCTTAGAGAAGACTGGAAGCCTGTTCTGAACATAAACACAATTATATATGGACTATTTCATCTTTTCACGGTAAAGATTATTCTTTCTCAGGTGACACCGCGACAATTTGTTGTCTCCATCTAATTTGCATCTCATATTGTTCTATGCAGCAACCCAATCATGAGGATCCCCTCAATCATGATGCTGCTGCCGTATTAAGAGATAATCCAAAGATGTTCGAGTCCAACGTGAGGCGGGCGATGATTGGTGGGTATGTGGGTCAGACATTCTTCCCGCGTTGCATGCAGTAGTATTTTATGTTTAAGAGCCATACCCATTGCTTGAAGGTTCGAGGGCTGTACATTAGGTCTTTTTAAGGATTCTTTCCGGCGGTATCTTGGATATGAATTTTTCAAAATCAGGCATTTCTCACCGGCTGGAAGAAGGCTGCTATAACTTTGTGAAATGTTTGGGATATTGGCCAGAAATATCATATTTTGTTATTTTATGTGAATCATTGGGGGGAATGCTGAACTTTGAGACTTTATAAGACTAATGTATTTATTTCTTTTCACATTGTGAAGGAAACTTGTGTTTATTGCCCTCAATACCATGTAACTTCAGTCTGAGTTGCACCTATTTTATCTCATGCTTTTTGCCTACTTTGAAAATCCGATACCGAATTTAATTTTAAGTTCAAATTCTTTTGAATTGGAACATGAAAATGGGATAAAAGATATCTTAAGTATTGATTGTTTGTGTTTAAAACTGAAACCAAGTATTAACAAGGCAAAACAAGCCTAAAAAATTGCCAACAGAATGAAAGACCACAACAACCATCTTATTGATAGAAAAATGAAGTAATGTTACAATTGAAAAGTGAAGCCACACCATTTACAACTAAATATCGAACAAATGATGAAAGTTAAACCAATAAAAGGGGAAAAGACCAAAAAAGAAATGGCTCCTCAGCTACCTCCTAAAAATCTATTGACAATTTATATCTCAAGACTCTCACAAAACAGAGTGAATAAGAATAACCCAGAAAGAATAAAGCGACCATGCACAAGAATGTAATCCTATGAACAGTAGTTGAGTCGAGCATCGGATCCTAATTCGGCCTAGCAAACCTCTTGACTAATGCAGCCATGTATTTGCCTTGATGCTCTGCAAAAGCCAGCTCTACTTCAGTTGGTTGCCTTGTACCATCACCAGCAAAAACTCCGGCACCATAGGGAGATCCTCCTCTAATTGAGTCCATTTTGAACATTCCGGCACCAAAGGTGTAGCCAATTGGAACATAAAGCATTCCATGGTGTGCTAGCTGAGTGATAGCTGTCCAACTGCAGCAAAAATATATCTCAAATTCATAAAAGATATCACCATGATTGCAACTAGCTCTATTTTCTCAAATTTATTTGCAGATTATAAGATCATAAAGATGTCTAAAAGAACATATATAATTGATTCTAAGCTTAAAGCCATGCTTGTGAGGTTTAAACTCCGAGTCTCCAAATAAGATTTTAACAAGAACAGAATGCAATTATGAGATAATTAAGAACCCCTGAGCACCAGCATAAAGAAGCCAAATTTCAAATATCATTCAACACAGGTCTGTAATAGTGAAAATATGCTTTTGAGAAGACAAAAGACGCTTTTTTTTCTTTTTTCGTTTTGGCTGAGTAGACAAAAGGCTGTACTTGAATTCTGAATAGTACACCAGGAAACCAGTACTGGAAATTGGAAAATGATATTTAAGATACTCTGAAAAATGCTTATATATATATATATTATATACTTTTTTCACTGCAGGAAAATGGCTATATGATAATTGCAAGCACAGTTCCTAAGTTATGAATCTTTACTAAAGCACCTAAGAAACCCCACGGTCCCTACAATCTTTAACAAAGATGTTATCCACTTTTGTGAAACTTCGACAGATGACGCTCCATCAAAGTTTCACAAAAGTGGATACTCATTTATCTCTCCAACTACTAATTTCATTGAATCAA
This sequence comes from Ulmus americana, assembly GCA_010015005.3. NCBI lineage: Eukaryota > Viridiplantae > Streptophyta > Magnoliopsida > Rosales > Ulmaceae > Ulmus > Ulmus americana. The sequence goes on along the minus strand of WUAT03105547.1, from coordinate 7,310 downwards.
CTAGTTAGTCTTAACAATTTAATTCTCTCTCTCTCTCCTTCTACTCTTTCTTTTCAATACAAACTATGGTAGCTCTAACCCCCAAAATTTAACTTGGTTGATGGAAAGCATCAATTCTCCACTTCATTGCAGAGAGGAACTAAGCTAGCTAAGCTATCCAATATTCCAATACTTTAAATAGGCGCCTATATAATACATTACCTGATCTACTAATTCAAATAATGGATGGAGATATTTACTGCACAAAAAAAGAAAAAGAAATGACACATATATCTTCTCATTTGAACTAAAGTTAAAAGCACTTTAATTATTTCAATTATGAGTTCTCTTTCACACCCCCGGGCCTCTTTCTTATCATGAAAATATACCAGCTTCCTCAACTCTAAAAAGAAATCATATTTCTCTACCCCTAAATCAAATCAAAAGCCACCTTCCATAAAACTAGAAAGAAATATAAACTTCTTCATCTAAAAAAGATTCTAAAGCTAGTGGCTTTTGCATTATTAATCCTTCACCTGAACATGTTAGTTTCAACCAACATAAAGAAACTTCTTATGTGCAAACTCAAAATTGGTCATGAAATTTTAATGGCAACTATTCCTGAACTAATCACCACAAACACATAAAATGGACATATTATAGAACTACTCAAATCACTTCAAGAAAGCAATAATGTCAATCACTTACGCCGTAGTCTCTTGCCCGCCGCCCTGAGTTCCGGTGCTCACAAAGAATCCGGCAGGCACGCCGGCTAGTCTCTGTTCTTGCCAAAGCTCCGACGTCGAATCGAAAAATGCCTTCATCTGCGCAGCCATGCTCCCGTACCTCGTCGGAAACCCAAACAACAACCCATCAGCCTCCGCCAATTGCTCAGGCGAAATCACAGGCAAACTATCATCCTTCTCCGGCGCTCTCATCTGCTCCAAAGCCTCCTTGGACAGCGTCTCCGGAACCCTAAAGAGAAAAGCTTCAACCCCATCAATGGAATCCACTCCCTTCTTCATCCTCCTAGCCAATAGCTCCACATGACCATACATAGAGTAAAACACTACGAAAATCTTAATCTTCCTCGATTGTTCTTCACCATCCTGAACTGGGATTGTTGTTTCTGTCGTTTCAATTTGATTCTGATCAGAAACGGACAAATCCCTTTCTGGGTTTTGAAGATCTTTATCAGGAACGCCAATGGGTGCCTTCTTCTTGCTCGGCACGCACCCTCCTCCTTTACCCATCTAAGAAAATCCAAAAGGGTTCTCGAAATCACCACAAAACAAGCTCCTTGACAACTGAAAACAAATCAAATTCGTGCTTTTGCTCAAGATCTTCAAAGATAGAAAGGGAAATTGGGGTAGTTTATCACGCAAGACTTCGAATTCGAATGGTGAATTTACTCGGGTAAGAGTCAAAAAAAGTTTGTTTTCTATAGTGTAGAGGAGAGAAATCAACGCCGAAATTGGAAGAGAATGGGGATTGGAGTTGTAGAATCGAGCTTGGCGTTTGACTTTGCTCGTGGGTCTGTCTGGACGAAGGCGAAAAATGGTCTGGCACACATCGCTATTTGTTCATCGCTGGCATATTTAAACAGTACACAATAAGGTAAGGAAGCTGTAGTCCTTTTTAAGGGTAGAATATACCGATTTACTTGAAGACAAGTCTTTTCTGAAAAAGTTTCTCAAAAAAGAAAAAAATAAAATACCCACCCAAACCTTATTCTATTTGTAGGTTCTTCTTGGAATGTATCAACTATCAAGTTTAATCTTGAATAACTATTCAAGTGTGCTTTATTTAGGGACTTATGTGCCCAAATCGTTTGGTCATTTTTATACTTTGCCCTTTTTATTTTATGTTTTTGTCACGAAACCTTTTGGAAAATGTGAAAAATGAAATTCTATTTTGTGATCATTTGTGTGGGCCCATCTGGGTTAGACTTGTGCCTTTGTGCGATCCAACCTGAAAATTTAGGTTCATTTACACTTAGGGGTCACTGTGTTTTTGTTACTAAATTCATCAGCTAGAGTTGACAACATAGCTTTTATAATTAGCAATGAGTCATCGTTTTGAGAGCATTTATCAATGGCACATATGGAAGATAATTGTTGGGGGAATATTTTTACCACGGCCGACCTAAATACTTAGCCAAGGATGGCCAACCTCAAAATACGGTCGACTTCAAGTCACGGCCTACCTCAAGATGCGGTCGACTTCAAGCCACGACCGACCTGAAGATGTAGTCGACCTCAAGATGCGGCCGAAACTGAAATCACAGCCAACCTCAAGACACAGCCCAACTAAAGTCGCGACTCGCAACCGACCTCAAGACGCGGCTGACCTCAAGTCAAGTCACAGCCACAACCGACTTGAATCAATCGCGGTCATGGCCGACCTGTTCCTCACGACTGAGGTTCGATTTGGTCTCACACTCGACGGCTAACTAAGACAATCAACAAAATACAGACGAATGACTTCAGGGGTTTAGCTGAGCTTAAGCTTGGCCGACCTTAACCTCACAGCACGATGCCCATCAGACCCATCAACGTGTCACCACACAATCCACAAAGGCACTCCGAGTTTCTCTCACCAACTAACCCACGTTGTGGTAACCATCAAACCACCTCGTCACCATGAACTTAGTGGGCTCGACCCCACTCCTTGAGAATGTGGACCACTAACTCGATTAGTGGCAAACTCTTCTCTCAAGACACCGTCTATAAAAACCTTTTATTTCCACTTCCAAAGGTACACATACACATAAGCTAATATTGTTACTTTGTCGGATTGGCAACTCAATTTCGACTGAATTAAACATCAGAGGGTGATCCGAGAAACAGTCCCCAACCTCTGACAACGTCTTTTGTTTTGCAGGACAGCACGGTCTCACATCAGCTCCGATGATCGAATTGTTCATCATAAGTACAATCCAACGATCAACGATTGATCTAGTTTTTAGCATCAACAGTTTGGCGCTAGAAAGAAAGCATTATTGAAAACATACGCATTGCCCTACTAGCAAATACCCTTTCCCAAACACAAACTTGAACATGATGACCCTACCTTACCAAGACCTTCAACATGGCAATTGAAGCTTCTACTATGGATGGCCAACCTGGGCCATCTCACGTTGGCATGGGCCGCGTGGAATCCACCAAAATTTCTTGACTGCCCGATTGACCCCCGTGTGCTAGAGGACAGCTTCCGATCAATCGGAACGCCATCCAAAATGTTAATGCTCGCATTACACAACTAACCGATGTCGTTGCTCAAATGGAAGTCATGATGAATCAAGTAAACGGAGTACCAATTCCCCCTGCGATGCAAGAACTCAGTGTAAACATTCCACAACTTAACATTTCTGAGCAGCATAAGCAATGAGAAAGCCCAACCATAGTTGAGCTCCCACACCAAGCAGTTAGTTTGGTGACACGCACAATAATACGCGCAACCGACAAGGAAGCCAGACATTACTCGTGAAAGTCGCGAACCTAAAGGTAATAGTCACTGCGTTGACAACACCACACCATGTGAAATGGTAGCTAGCTCTGGTAGTGCCTCCCATCAGGAGAGCCACAACCAACGTGACATTCGAGATCACTTAAACAACCAATTGCATAATCGAGACCTACGAGAAAGGCTTAATGATCGCCGAGCTCCGTGCGATGCTAACTTGGGTCGGGGTGATTTCTATGGTGATGTGAATCTAAACCCAATGAATCACCAAATTCATGAGCTCCAACACCAAATAGAAGAGATCCAATGTAACAATACTCTTGGAAATATGGTCAGGGATCTTTTGGAAGAAACTGAGTCGTCGTTCACTGAGGACATTTGAATGGCCATAATGCTAGACAAACTTAAACTTCCTGACACCAAGTATAATGGGACAGGAGACCTTACTAACCAATTAGAGATATATCGAAGTTGGATGGAGTTGAATTCGGGAACGAATGCCTTTAATTGTTGAGCTTTTTTCATTACTCTAATAGGCGTAGCTCAGCGTTGGTTCAAAACCTTGGGCCCAAGGACCATATCCTCATTTTGCCAACTCTCAAAGTCTTTCGTTTCTCAATTTTCTGTTCACAAGGTGCACAGAAAGCCAGCTCAGCACCAATATACCATCACTCAGCAGGAGAATGAAAGCTCGAAGATCTCACCCGTTTTGTCAAAGAGGAAATGAATGTTTAAACCAGGAGTGACGCCACCACTAGTGGGGCACTGATGGCCAGATTAAGGAGTGCCACCGTCCTCAAGTAACTGGTCTATGTTGGCAAGCTAGACATGATGTCATACCCTAAGCTCATCACCGAAATCTGTCACCATATCGATGCTGAAAAGACATCAAATCTCGAAGCTAGTAAGCTCAACCAAGACATCTTCCTTGGAGGAGGAAAAAGAAAGTTAGACTATCAGGTCAGCCCTTCCAAGCAGTATAACAATGATAATGAGAAGAAAAATAAGAATGGTGACAATGGTAGCTACAACAGTGGCAACAACAACAATAACCATAGTGGCAAACCTCAACAAGCTTAGATCCTGCAATTCCGAGAATACACACTACTCACAAAAACCGTTGCCACCATCTTCAAAGAAGCAGAGCATCAAGGAATTTTTAATTTTCCTCCAAACATAAGAACCTCGATAAACAAGCAAGACAACACAAAGTATTGTCGTCAGCACCGTAACACCGGACATGCCACCGCGACAGCGTGCGAATTAGAAACATTTGGGGGCAGGGCACTTGGAAACCCATGGAATGCCGAGCACCTGTGATGCTATATCAAAAGTCCATTTTCTTTTGTTTATTTCCCTATTCCAAGTTTGCTAATATCATGTAAGTCGGGAAGATTTTCATGAATAAAAGAATTCTTCATTTCTCCTATGTCTCTTTAAATGGTTTGCTAACCTTCAAAAAAAAACTAACTTTGAGGGGTACAATACCCTTATGAGCTTAACATCGTAGTGAATTGCAGCTTTAAAAAACAAACTTTTCATTGGGTCAATTTCACTTCCGAGCTTATCATATACAGAACAACGATTGTTCTTAACCATTTAGGTGGATACCTAAATCCAAACTTAGTTTTTTCACAACTAATCTAGCATTTTACGACTCAAGGTTGTGTTCTAGTTGGAATGTCCCACCTAAGAAAGGAACCAACTCAGTTAAAAATAATTACACTTGTGGCGAGTTACAGCTTTGAAAGAATTTTTCATCTATTCAATTTCACCTCCGAGCTCATCATAGACAGAATGTCGACCGTTCTTAACCATTGATGTGGATATTTAAATCCAACTTTAGTTTTCCACAAACTAAGTTAGTATGTTACAACTCGAATTTGTCTCCTGATTGGAACATCCTACCTAATAAAGGAACAACTCAGTCAAAAACAACTAAGTTCTACGTTTAGGACCGACGTTCTAAGCTTATAATTATTTTGTTGATACAATTTGTAATCTTGTTCAGGTTAGAATGTCCTACCTTCACACTTGCAAGAATCACAAAATAAACCAGGTCAACACTAATTTGGCTACCTGTCAACAACCAAGTTGAACGCCCAAATGGCTAAGTCATGCAAGAAGAAAACAAGTTTGATTTTGCTCGATAGTTTGGAAATTAAAGTTGACATGCAATCACGAATGCCAAAAACAACAAGTGGTAAAGTAATAACCAAGGTGCCAAAATATCAAGTACTAAAGAAGTTAACCAAATATGCGCTAACCAAAAATACAAGTGCTATGGTAGTATGATCAACATCAAAAGGATAGCAACACAGGACCTCAAAAAGCAAAAGAAAAACTAAGTCTAAAAAATCACGCCGCCATTGTTCTAGTCCTAGCCATCCTTGTTACCAATCTTGGCATCACCATCGTCCAAACTCTCATCCTCATCTTCCTCAATGGAAGATTCTAACCATTTCAGGGTCTCTTGTTTGCAGTGAGAACACTTAAGACAACTGGTCGGGGATACATTACTTGGATCTCAATTCTACCAGTTGTTCCTCCTTAATGCAAGAGTGAAATTTGTCAGAGTGAGTTAAGGATTCACTAACCGAACCAAAACTCGCCTTATTTGTGGATTGCCCTTTTTACGGTTTTTTCCACTTACTTGAGAATATTCTCTACAACTATTCAAGACGGGCTCGTTACTTTCCCCATTTTTTCCTGAATTGAGAAATCGAGCTTTGCAGGAAAGTTAGATACTGCGGCCAACCTGGAAGGGTGAGGGTTGGAGTCGGGCGACCTGGATGGTGAAGAGTCAGCGAACCTAGAAGACGCCCCCTCTCGCCCAAGCTTGGCGTTAATTGCGCCCAAATTCATAGTTGGGCTCCTCACTGTAGCAAATTAACACAGCATGGGTTCCACGGGACATTGCTCCATATATGGCTAACCTGGTAGCAAAACTCACCTCATTATCACGACAAAGCAGATTGGCCGATCTAAAGGTCATAGTCACTCACAACGTATTCTGCATCTTCGCTACCTCAAGTCACCTATACCTGCTCACGAATTTTCCCATGACCGCATAAGACACAAATCCAAGCCCAAAGGATCAAGATGAATAAGCGGCTGACTTCCCATTCCAGGTGTTGGCGTAGCATGCCGGAGCTTGGAGGGAGATCTCTGTGTGTCCAAACTCAGATCGGGTGTTGAAACCCTAGCTACGACCAATCTGCCTTGCAACGAGTTCCTAGCCTACCTAATCGGGTTGGTCGACTTAACCATAGTGGCCGACACTATTAGGTTGGCCGATCTAACTAGTTGGGCATCTTCGCCGACCAAGCTGCTCCCTGTTGTTAGCATTGATGGCCTAGGGTTAGATACATTTTATGTATTAACAACATTTTGATTAAGTAATAAAAGGATTTTATTTCATGTTATTAAATTGTATCCTATTTATGTTCATTTTTTGAATATATGCAAGTAAACAAGTTGTCCTAAAATTTATTATGTAAATCTTAAATTGGACATATAAGGGGTTCATATGTGAAAAGATCAAATATCAAGGATATAGTTTAAATACACAGTCCGCAATCGATGGAATAAAGTTTGACACTTTATTTATGTTAAAATTGTTATGAATCTATATCTCGTTGGGGATATAGCTTATCTTGGCTATTGGAGTTAAACTTTTAAATAGATACATTGGTGTATATCCTAGTGGTGGATGTACACGAGGATGAAAATATCGATATCGCAGGATATATCGGGGTTTGGATTTTACGGAAATTTCGGTGGATATTCTTGGAAAAAATTAAAAATTAATGGATATTTACATTTTTTTTGAGAATTTTTTTGTGAAATTTTAAATTTAACTTGAT